>CAJHNH020000405.1:0-27015 GCA_905116865.2 Candidula unifasciata | reverse complement strand
ACGAGAGTAACTAAGTGTGGAGCTTATTGTGTGTTTACGAGAGAGTAACTAAGTGCGGAGCCTATTGTGTGAATGTTGGACACGTAACTAAGTGTGGAGCTTATTGTGTGTTTAATGTTGGACAACGAGAGTAACTAAGTGTGGAGCTTATTGTGTGTTTACGAGAGAGTAACTAAGTGTGGAGCTTATTGTGTGTTTAATGTTGGACAACGAGAGTAACTAAGTGTGGAGGAGCTTATTGTGTGTTTAATGTTGGACAACGAGAGTAACTAAGTGTGGAGCTTATTGTGTGTTTAATGTTGGACAACGAGAGTAACTAAGTGTGGAGCTTATTGTGTGTTTAATGTTGGACAACGAGAGTAACTAAGTGTGGAGCTTATTGTGTGTTTAATGTTGGACAACGAGAGTAACTAAGTGTGGAGGAGTAAACTTATTGTGTGTTTAATGTTGGACAACGAGAGTAACTAAGTGTGGAGCTTATTGTGTGTTTAATGTTGGACAACGAGAGGAACTAAGTGTGTGGGAGCTTATTGTGTGTTTAATGTAACGAGAGTAACTAAGTTGGACAACGTTTAGATGTTGGACAACGAGAGTACTAAGTGTGGAGCTTATTGTGTGTTTAATGTTGGACAACGAGAGTAACTAAGTGTGGAGCTTATTGTGTGTTTAATGTTGGACAACGAGAGTAACTAAGTGTGGAGCTTATTGTGTGTTTAATGTTGGACAACGAGAGTAACTAAGTGTGGAGCTTATTGTGTTGGACAACGAGAGTTTGTGGAATGTTGGACAACGAGAGTAACTAAGTGTGGAGCTTATTGTGTGTTTAATGTTGGACAACGAGAGTAACTAAGTGTGGAGCTTATTATGTGTGTTAATGTTGGACAACGAGAGAGTAACTAAGTGTGGAGCTTATTGTGTGTTTAATTTGGACAAGAGAGTAACTAAGTGTGGAGCTTATTGTGTGTTTAATTAAGTGTGGAGCTTATTGTGTGTTTAATGTTGGACAACGAGAGTAACTAAGTGTGGGAGCTTATTGTGTGTTTAACGTTGGACAACGAGAGTAATAAGTGTGGAGGAGCTTGTGTGTTTAATGTTGGACAACGAGAGTAACTAAGTGTGGAGCTTATTGTGTGTTTAATGTTGGACAACGAGAGTAACTAAGTGTGGAGGAGCTTATTGTGTGTTTACGAGAGAGTAACTTAGTGTGGAGCTTATTGTGTGTTTAATGTTGGACAACGAGAGTAACTAAGTGTGGAGCTTATTGTGTGTTTAATGTTGGATAACGAGAGTAACTAAGTGTGGAGGAGCTTATTGTGTGTTTACGAGAGAGTAACTTAGTGTGGAGCTTATTGTGTGTTTAATGTTGGACAACGAGAGTAACTAAGTGTGGAGGAGCTTATTGTGTGTTTAATGTTGGACAACGAGAGTAACTAAGTGTGGAGCTTATTGTGTGTTTAATGTTGGACAACGAGAGTAACTAAGTGTGGAGGAGCTTTATGTGTAATGTTTACAACGAGAGTAACTAAGTGTGGAGATTGTGTGTTTAATGTTGGACAACGAGAGTAACTAAGTGTGGAGGAGCTTATTGTGTGTTTAATGTTGGACAACGAGAGTAACTAAGTGTGGAGGAGCTTATTGTGTGTTTAATGTTGGACAACGAGAGTAACTAAGTGTGGAGGAGCTTATTGTGTGTTTAATGTTGGAACAACTTAGAGTAAACTAAGTGTGGAGGAGCTTATTGTGTGTTTAATGTTGGACAACGAGAGTAACTAAGTGTGGAGGAGCTATTGTGTGTTTGATGTTGGACAACGAGAGTAACTAAGTGTGGAGCTTATTGTGTGTTTAATGTTGGACAACGAGAGTAACTAAGTGTGGAGCTTATTGTGTGTTTAATGTTGGACAACGAGAGTAACTAAGTGTGGAGCTTATTGTGTGTTTTTGACAATGTTGGACAACGAGAGTAACTAAGTGTGGAGTTGGAGCTTATGTGTGTGTTTAATGTTGGACAACGAGAGTAACTAAGTGTGGAGCTTATTGTGTGTTTAATGTTGGACAACGAGAGTAACTAAGTGTGGAGCTTATTGTGTGTTTACGAGGAGAGACAACTAGTGTGGAGCTAATTGTGTGTAATTACAACGAGAGTAACTAAGTGTGGAGCTTATTGTGTGTTTAATGTTGGACAACGGACAACGAGAGTAACTAAGTGTGGAGAGAGTAACTAGTGTGGAGGAGCTTATTGTGTGTTGTGTGTTGGACAACGAGAGTAACTAAGTGTGGAGCTTATTGTGTGTTTAATGTTGGACAACGAGAGTAACTAAGTGTGGAGGAGCTTATTGTGTGTTTAATGTTGGACAACGAGAGTAACTAAGTGTGGAGCTTATTGTGTGTTTATGTTGGACAACGAGAGTAACTAAGTGTGGAGCTTATTGTGTGTTTAATGTTGGACAACGAGAGTAACTAAGTGTGGAGCTTATTGTGTGTTTAATGTTGGACAACGAGAGTAACTAAGTGTGGAGCTTATTGTGTGTTTAATGTTGGACAACGAGAGTAACTAAGTGTGGAGCTTATTGTGTGTTTAATGTTGTGGAGCAACGAGAGTAACTAAGTAACTGGAGGAGCTTGTTGTGTTTAATGTTGGACAACGAGAGTAACTAAGTGTGGAGCTTATTGTGTGTTTAATGTTGGACAACGAGAGTAACTAAGTGTGGAGCTTATTGTGTGTTTAATGTTGGACAACGAGAGTAACTAAGTGTGGAGGAGCTTATTGTGTGTTTAATGTTGGACAACGAGAGTAACTAAGTGTGGAGCTTATTGTGTGTTTAATGTTGGACAACGAGAGTAACTAAGTGTGGAGGAGCTTATTGTGTGTTTAATGTTGGACAACGAGAGTAACTAAGTGTGGAGGAGCTTATTGTGTGTTTAATGTTGGACAACGAGAGTAACTAAGTGTGGAGCTTATTGTGTGTTTAATGTTGGACAACGAGAGTAACTAAGTGTGGAGCTTATTGTGTGTTTAATGTTGGACAACGAGAGTAACTAAGTGTGGAGGAGCTTATTGTGTGTTTAATGTTGGACAACGAGAGTAACTAAGTGTGGAGCTTATTGTGTGTTTAATGTTGGACAACGAGAGTAACTAAGTGTGGAGCTTATTGTGTGTTTAATGTTGGACAACGAGAGTAACTAAGTGTGGAGCTTATTGTGTGTTTAATGTTGGACAACGAGAGTAACTAAGTGTGGAGCTTATTTGTGTGTTTAACTAAGTGTGGAGGAGCTTATTGTGTGTGTTGGACAACGAGAGTAACTAAGTGTGGAGCTTATTGTGTGTTTAATGTTGGACAACGAGAGTAACTAAGTGTGGAGCTTATTGTGTTTATGTTGGACAACGAGAGTAATGTTGGACAATTGTGTGAGTAACTAGAGTAACTAAGTGTGGAGCTTATTGTGTGTTTAATGTTGGACAACGAGAGTAACTAAGTGTGGAGGAGCTTATTGTGTGTTTAATGTTGGACAACGAGAGTAACTAAGTGTGGAGCTTATTGTGTGTTTGATGTTGGACAACGAGAGTAACTAAGTGTGGAGCTTATTGTGTGTTTAATGTTGGACAACGAGAGTAACTAAGTGTGGAGCTTATTGTGTGTGTTGGACAACGAGAGTAACTAAGTGTGGAGCTTATTGTGTGTTTAATGTTGGACAACGAGAGTAACTAAGTGTGGAGCTTATTGTGTGTTTAATGTTGGACAACGAGAGTAACTAAGTGTGGAGGAGCTTATTTGTGTGTTTAATGTTGGACAACGAGAGTAACTAAGTGTGGAGCTTATTGTGTGTTTAATGTTGGACAACGAGAGTAACTAAGTGTGGAGCTTATTGTGTGTTTAATGTTGGACAACGAGAGTAACTAAGTGTGGAGCTTATTGTGTGTTTTTAATTTACAACGAGAGTAACTAAGTGTGGAGCTTATTGTGTGTTTAATGTTGGACAACAAGAGTAACTAAGTGGAGCTTATTGTGTGTTTAATGTTGGACAACGAGAGTAACTAAGTGTGGAGCTTATTGTGTGTTTAATGTTGGACAACGAGAGTAACTAAGTGTGGAGGAGCTTATTGTGTGTTTAATGTTGGACAACGAGAGTAACTAAGTGTGGGACAGCTTATTAAGTGTGTTGAGCTTATTGTTGTTTTGAATGTTGGACAACGAGAGTAACTAAGTGTGGAGCTTATTGTGTGTTTAATGTTGGACAACGAGAGTAACTAAGTGTGGAGCTTATTGTGTGTTTAATGTTGGACAACGAGAGTAACTAAGTGTGGAGCTTATTGTGTGTTTAATGTTGGACAACGAGAGTAACTAAGTGTGGAGCTTATTGTGTGTTTAATGTTGGACAACGAGAGTAACTAAGTGTGGAGCTTATTGTGTGTTTAATGTTGGACAACGAGAGTAACTAAGTGTGGAGCTTATTGTGTGTTTAATGTTGGACAACGAGAGTAACTAAGTGTGGAGCTTATTGTGTGTTTAATGTTGGACAACGAGAGTAACTAAGTGTGGAGCTTATTGTGTGTTTAATGTTGGACAACGAGAGTAACTAAGTGTGGAGCTTATTGTGTGTTTAATGTTGGACAACGAGAGTAACTAAGTGTGGAGCTTATTGTGTGTTTAATGTTGGACAACGAGAGTAACTAAGTAACTAAGTGTGGAGTTGGACAACGAGAGTATTGTGTGTTTAATGTTGGACAACGAGAGTAACTAAGTGTGGAGGAGCTTATTGTGTGTTTAATGTTGGACAACGAGAGTAACTAAGTGTGGAGCTTATTGTGTGTTTAATGTTGGACAACGAGAGTAACTAAGTGTGGAGCTTATTGTGTGTTTAATGTTGGACAACGAGAGTAACTAAGTGTGGAGCTTATTGTGTGTTTAATGTTGGACAACGAGAGTAACTAAGTGTGGAGCTTATTGTGTGTTTAATGTTGGACAACGAGAGTAACTAAGTGTGGAGCTTATTGTGTGTTTAATGTTGGACAACGAGAGTAACTAAGTGTGGAGCTTATTGTGTGTTTAATGTTGGACAACGAGAGTAACTAAGTGTGGAGCTTATTGTGTGTTTAATGTTGGACAACGAGAGTAACTAAGTGTGGAGCTTATTGTGTGTTTGATGTTGTGAGAGTAACTAATTGTGTGCTTATTGTGTGTTTAATGTTGGACAACGAGAGTAACTAAGTGTGGAGCTTTATTGTGTGTTTAATGTTGGACAACGAGAGTAACTAAGTGTGGAGCTTATTGTGTGTTTAATGTTGGACAACGAGAGTAACTAAGTGTGGAGCTTATTGTGTGTTTTAATGTTGGACAACGAGAGTAACTAAGTGTGGAGCTTATTGTGTGTTTAATGTTGGACAACGAGAGTAACTAAGTGTGGAGCTTATTGTGTGTTTAATGTTGGACAACGAGAGTAACTAAGTGTGGAGGAGCTTATTGTGTGTTTAATGTTGGACAACGAGAGTAACTAAGTGTGGAGCTTATTGTGTGTTTAATGTTGGACTAACGAGAGTAACTAAGTGTGACACGAGAGCTTATTGTGTGTTTGATGTTGGACAACTAGAGTAACTAAGTGTGGAGCTTATTGTGTGTTTGATGTTGGACAACGAGAGTAACTAAGTGTGGAGCTTATTGTGTGTTTAATGTTGGACAACTAGAGTAACTAAGTGTGGAGGAGCTTATTGTGTGTTTAATGTTGGACAACGAGAGTAACTAAGTGTGGAGCTTATTGTGTGTTTAATGTTGGACAACTAGAGTAACTAAGTGTGGAGCTTATTGTGTGTTTAATGTTGGACAACGAGAGTAACTAATTGTGTGTTGGATAACAAGAGTAACTAAGTGTGGAGGAGCTTATTGTGTGTTTAATGTTGGATAACGAGAGTAACTAAGTGTGGAGCTTATTGTGTGTTTAATGTTGGACAACTAGAGTAACTAAGTGTGGAGCTTATTGTGTGTTTAATGTTGGACAACTAGAGTAACTAAGTGTGGAGCTTATTGTGTGTTTAATGTTGGACAACGAGAGTAACTAAGTGTGGAGCTTATTGTGTGTTTAATGTTGGACAACGAGAGTAACTAAGTGTGGAGCTTATTGTGTGTTTAATGTTGGACAACGAGAGTAACTAAGTGTGGAGCTTATTGTGTGTTTAATGTTGGACAACGAGAGTAACTAAGTGTGGAGCTTATTGTGTGTTTAATGTTGGACAACGAGAGTAACTAAGTGTGGAGGAGCTTATTGTGTGTTTAATGTTGGACAACGAGAGTAACTAAGTGTGGAGCTTATTGTGTGTTTAATGTTGGACAACGAGAGTAACTAAGTGTGGAGCTTATTGTGTGTTTAATGTTGGACAACGAGAGTAACTAAGTGTGGAGCTTATTGTGTGTTTAATGTTGGACAACGAGAGTAACTAAGTGTGGAGCTTATTGTGTGTTTAATGTTGGATAACGAAAGTAACTAAGTGTGGAGCTTATTGTATGTTTAATGTTGGACAACGAGAGTAACTAAGTGTGGAGCTTATTGTGTGTTTAATGTTGGATAACGAGAGTAACTAAGTGTGGAGCTTATTGTGTGTTTAATGTTGGACAACGAGAGTAACTAAGTGTGGAGCTTATTGTGTGTTTAATGTTGGACAACGAGAGTAACTAAGTGTGGAGCTTATTGTGTGTTTAATGTTGGACAACGAGAGTAACTAAGTGTGGAGCTTATTGTATGTTTAATATTGGACAAGTACATATTAGATGGATCGACATTCAACATGTGAAGCGTATAACATGACGTCCCACCTCTGCATCCAAGACCCTGTCCTGTAGGTTTGTTCACATAACAGTACAGGACAATAAGAACTTAATTAAAACCCACCTTGGGGGAAGCTCGAACACACGGATTCAACTAAAAGATTAGGAGCGCTAGCCACTATGCCATCACCGATTCCCCTGCGCCCCTTCCTTTCAACTCTGATAGACGGAATATGTACAAGGCCTCTCTACATCTGGGCGTCAAGGCATCAGATGTGAAAGACAACACTGACCCCCCCCCCCCCCCCCCCCCCTCCACAAGTCTTCGCTGGTGTCCCAACTAGCAGTTTATGAAGCAGTAAAACAGTAATTACTGTAATGGACCCTTGTCCACACCGTCAGGCCTTTGGGCATTTGGACTAGACCTACATTTAAAAGACCAATCGGCACTAGCTGGTTGTTGTCTTCAAGATCACGACTATCGCCTTTACTTCCCATGACTTTACCCAATTATGGCTAGGTCGACCTGGGACAATGTTATTAAAGAAAAATGCTTTCGGATTGGTTCGCATTTGAGCCGACGACCCTCAGATCCACAGGAGAGTTCTGGCTGCTACGTCAGACCATTTTTCTAGACTTGCTCATCGAGCATGGTATGACTCAAACTTTTGTTTACACCAACTGCATTTGATAGGTGATGGTGTCAACTACATGCCGGTCGAGTTTACTTCCCACGACTTTTCTTGGTACTTATTCAAGGTTGGATCGACGTGAAACTGCAGTCAGTTATTTTAAAAAAATCTGCTTCGGTGCGGAAAATTGATATATTGGCGTGTATATTAATTCACGACAGTCCCACAGTATTGAATGCTTCCTGATGATTGTCTTGCTGTTATCTCTTATCTCATGGTTAGATCAAACTGCGACAGCGGGGATTGGCTTGTTTGTTTGGGTTGGTATTGGAATCGGAGTCCTCGCCATCGTCATCATCATCGTGGTGGCCGTTGCCATCTGGTTTCGCCGACGGAACACTAAAGGGAACTACGACAAGCCACACGTGTACGATGTCACACGAGCTTCTAGCGGGCAGTACAATCACGAGTACAATGTCATCTTTAGGCCAGGTAAGTGGGAAACTAGCTGTTTACGCTATTTTTTTGGTTTCGTTAGAATCAAAGACATCAAACTGTTTTGGAACCCCAGACCTAGAGATTTGGGTTTTAAACCTTAATCAGGGCTTTTTCTCTACGGTTCGCAGTACCGGCACTTATTTTTCCATCAACATCATCCCGTATTATTATATTTGCTTTCCATTCAGGATAATATTTATTATTACAATTTTTCTTTAGGAGCATACAGAGTCCAAGTTTCACTGCCTCAAAGTAGCTTGCTCAAGACACCGTTTTCTTACACTTGGTCCTGTACGTTAGCGGGGAGTGGAGGCAGATTAAACAGCACAAATTAGTTTTAAGTTATCTTCTTCTTCTTCTTCGCGTTCACCAGCTGTACACTCTGGCGGAAAGTTCTGGTTGCTCGTCCACTACTAAACTGCAGTCCTGCTCCAGAACCTGAGTGTTGCGTGTGCATCAGTTTTACAGATCCCATTCTCTTGAATACAGACTGTTGGTTCCTTGCCTCTCCGGCAGATTCACATGAGTTAGATTATCTTCAAAGTACTCCGAACACATATTCCCCTCTCAACATATTCAGAAGCGTCGCGCGGTTAATAATGCCAGTCCTATGTTGTAACAAGACTTCGTTTGCATCCAGTGTACATCTCATGCTTGGCTGCGCCGATCTTTTCTCCGAATTCACGTATTCTTAGAAGTGATGTGGACACGTTACTTCCAAAATCCTCAGAACGTTCTTTCTCTCTAAGGTCAATGACAATGTCTGTGTGATCCATGGGCCGGCTATCTTCAAAGAATGCAGCACATGCCAGTCCATCAGCTCTCTCATTACCAACAACGCTTGCATACTCTGGGACGAAAATGAAATTAATTGCACACACAGGAGAGTTTTTCAATGACTCAAACCACTGTCTACGTAACCAGCCTGCCTCGACCCGCCGGATCATGCTCAAAGAATCATCCAGCACACACACGCGGGAATAGTCCTGTGATTCTAGCCACGAAAGCTTGCGTCACCGCCATCACCTCCATCGTCATGCTGCTGGTAGTCATGGAGATGGCACCGCTGATTTTTGAACTGTTCTGCCTGAAGAGCGAGCTGTAAATGCCCATACACTCTTATGTCCTCGTATAACGGACCCGTCTGTCTCATCTGACTTTCCACTGATAAGCGCGCACACCTCGGCATTTACAGCAGCTGGATTCTGCTCCCGACAACTCCTATCGAGCGTTGCGACACAGGAGAATGTGAGACTGGGTGCTGTAGACACTAGTATCCTTTCCTCACCTGTCAAATATGTCTTCAAATAGGCAGCGGTTCCCAACCTGCTGGTGGCGACACAGTTTTTTTTGGTCGAACGGCAATTTCACATGAGTCGCCTAAGACCATCGGAAAACACAGATTCATTGAAGTTACCACATTACCCACTTAGTGCCGATGGTCTGAAAAAATATGGGCGCTCTTCCCATATACCCGATGCGCCTAAAAGCGTGACAAGTGACAAGAGATCTTAACTTTACTTTCTTGGCTCCCAGGTCGACCCAGCCTTGAGTGGGTATCGGGTGCAGTAAAGGCGGCTGGCGTGAGGCTGACCACATTACCCATTTTGTGCCGATTGGTCTGTAAAAATATAGGTCTAGCCCTATATGCCCTATACGCATAAAGGCGTAGAAAAGGGACCTTTACGATTACTTTTTACAACATGAGGGAACTGAACTAAATGGTCCCGGCAGTAGGAAGGTTGAAAGCCACTGCACTAAGGTAAAGTAAACCTGTTGACTTGTTACTACTACGATAGTTCACAATGACTAACGTTGAGCACGAATTTCTTTCCAGACACCTCTAACGATGAGACCAGACTCAAGACGACGGTCTCATCTCACACAGACTTGCAATCTCAGATCTACGATGAGATAGACCACCAGTATCTTGAATTTCAGTGATGCTGTTGTTAAACATCAAGAGCTGTAGCAGGACATGGTTCAGCGGCCTTTATAGAGCAGTTTGCAGTTGGGCGGACAACTCGGCACTTGGCGAGTGTGCTGGAATATGTTTGGTGGACAACTCGGCACTTGGCGAGTGTGCTGGAATATGTTTGGTGGACAACTCGGCACTTGGCGAGTGTGCTGGAATATGTTTGGTTGACAACTCGGCACTTGGCGAGTGTGCTGGAATATGTGTGGTAGACAACTCGGCACTTGGCGAGTGTGCTGGAATATGTGTGGTGGACAACTCGGCACTCGGCGAGTGTGCTGGAATATGTGTGGCGGAGGTCGCGCAGACGATCAGCTGTGAGGTAATGTCGCATGTGTGAAGTTTTCTCGGCGTGTGAGGGAATATGTGGGTATGGGCAAGCGAGAGAGAGAGAGAGAGAGAGAGAGAGAGAGAGAGAGAGAGAGAGAGAGAGAGAGAGAGAGAGAGAGAGAGAGAGAGAAAGTGAGAGAGTGAGAATAGACAGGTTGACAGACAGACAGACAGACAGACATAGAGGGGGTGGGGAGGCGGAGAGATATTGTGCATACCTAGTATATTTGGGTATTGATATTATAGCTGGTGTGGAAATTAATATGAGTGTGTATGTCTGTGTGCGTGTGTGTGTGTGAGTGTGTGTGTGTTTGTGTGACCTCGCTTGCGCGTTTGTGTATGTGTGTGTTCGTGTATGTGTGTGCGCGCGGGCGTGTGTGTATGTATATATGTGTGTGTATGTACATGTGTGTCTGGATGTGTTGCTATATACATGTGTAAATGTATTTGAGGAATTTGTCAATGGTACCTAATTTAAAACTGGTTTGTTGAACATTTGTAGGGTATTGACTGTGTGTACAATATAAGGAAATGTGTGTGTGTGTGTGTGTGTGTGTGTGTAACGTATTTGGTTGTGTACATGTGCGCCTGTGGGTGATAGTGTGTGTTGCTGTGTGTGTAACATATTTGGTTGTGTACATGTGCGCCTGTGGGTGATAGTGTGTGTTGCTGTGTGTGTAACGTATTTGGTTGTGTACATGTGCGCCTGTGGGTGATAGTGTGTGTTGCTGTGTGTGTGTGTGTGTGTGTAACATATTTGGTTGTATACATGTGCGCCTGTGGGTGATAGTGTGTGTTGCTGTGTGTGTGTGTGTAACGTATTTGGGAGTATACGTATGTGTATGTGATAGTGTGTGTGTGTGTGTGTTGCTGTGTGTGTGTGTAACGTATTTGGTAGTGTACGCGTGTGCGTGTGTGAGATAGTGTGTGTGTGTGCAACGTATTTGGGAGTATGCGTGAGTGTGCGATAGTGTGCGTGTGTTTGTAACGTTTTTGGGAGTATACGTGTGTGTGTGTGTGAAGTGTGTGTGTTTTTGCAACATGTTTGTGAGTAAACGTATATCTGTTTCTGATATGTGACGTGTTTGGGGGTATACCTGTGTGTGTGTGTGATAGCGTGTGCTTGTGACAGTGTGTGTTTGTGTGTGTGTATGTGTGTGTGTGTGTGGGGGGGGGGGCGTGTGGTTGTGGACGTGTAGGGTATGGACAAATATGATATTTTAATTCAATTTACTGTATAATGAGAGAATTTTCTATACCTAAAGGTAAACGAACGAACGAAAATTTGTGTTTAAAAGGGTTACAAATTGGGCACACAGGCCCGTCTTACATTCGGCCCTTCCAAACAGCCACCTTTCACAAAGCAGGTTATTTTTATCAATAAAGCATGTTATGTTTATATTATAATGTGCATATTGTAAATACCAAAAAGAAAACACTAAAGTACGGGTGGTAAAATAAAGGTTGGGAACTAAAGTATACATTCTTTCCGTTAGTTGTTTATTGTGAACTAGAGAATATCAAAATATTAATCATCAATTAAAGCAGTAATTTAGAAAACGGGGAACTTGGAAGATTTGAATGGATCCGTAGGTGCTCCGATCTCCTTCCCGAATGGTTCACAATCGTTAAACGATTGATCATGCCCGTTCTGAGTTGATGAATGAAACGTCTTGTGCCTTAAGTAAAATGTTTGCCCATGAAATAGATAAAGGATTTGGCGGGAGGAGGCTAGGGAAGGAAGAGAGGCATAGCGTGGAAGGAGAGAATACTGAGAAAAACACAAGGGTACACACATGGTGGTTGTCATTGTTCCCCTCCAGCGTTGCTGTCCTTAGGATTGACACCTCAAGGATAAGAATCATACCGGAGCCAGTACCAGAAACCCCTGGCAACTGTGTGACAGTTATATTGCGGCACCCGGCAGTTACACAGTAACACAAGGCCCATTGTGGTGTCGGGATTGGCCTCGAGGGAAAATTGCTACTTCGGTACTTTAGCTTTAGACGACCCCAAACAAGTAAAATCCAGGAAATCCCAGCCTAATTGACTATTCTATGGATGTTATGTGTTGTATTGCTACCAGCCTCAATGACGTCATAATTCTTAGTGTGTGTTGGCCTGAGGTTTTATGGATTTTCTTTGTTTGGGGTCGTCTCAAATTAAAGTATCTGTTGCGTGTTGATTTGGGAGAGCGTAATATTGTGTGAAGGGACAGAGTGGTATGATAGTACTTGCCAGGAGTTCAAGGGGATTAGTGTCAGCATTGGCCCGACTAGTGAGGGGGCGAGAATGTTGACCAGTGAAAATGTCTAATATGAAAGAGGCATGCACGCCCGTGAAAGTAGACGCATGGGCTCCCGGTGTGAGGACTGACAACATGGCTAACGGGATAAACAGAGAAAATATGAATTACGTAACAGCGTGATTCTCATCTAACATCAGCCACACACATAAGCGTGATCCTCGAGAACGCCCACATGAGCGTGAGTCTCGAGAACGCTCACATAAGCATGATTCCCGAGAACGCCCACACAAGCGTGTCACTGGTGTAAACATCAGCCGCCCACATGGGTTTGGCAGGGATATATTGAGCTGCGTAGACAGTCCGAGTCAGTGAGCTGTAGCCACAGAGCTAAAGCACTGGGAAAGTGCGGATGTAGTACACACCCAGCATGAGAGTGATGCGAGCCAGAGTCCAAGACAGAGTATTGAGAAACCATCAGACATCAAAGTTTGTGTAAGGGTTTAGTGAAAGCAGACAGAGTACCGTACAACTATCAGGCATCAAGGTCTCAGTAAATTTTGGGGTGGGCGTACTGGTCATAGTTATAGTCCCGCTGGCGAAGTAAGTCCAATGAGACTGGATGCTCCCGAGTAACTGTTCTGAGTGACGGCGCAAGGAGACGTAGAATCACCACGGAAACAGAACAGTAGGGATGCCGACGAGAGCTGTGTGCTAGAGGGGACTTCTGTTAGAAGTTCTGTCCGTCATCGGAGTCCTTCGACAGGCTGACCTGCTGTGTGCTTTGGAGAACGGGCAAGGGAAGTCCGTCTCCAGTCAGCTTTGTTGTCTGTGGAAGTAATATCAAGGTCCAGTGGATAGGAGAGTTCGTCCTGTTCGGCTGCACAGCGACCCCAGACTTGTGGGAAGCTGTAGACCTTCGGGGCTGTAGTGGTCAGGGAGAGGACGCTACAAGTTGAGAGAGAGAGAGAGAGAGAGAGAGAGAGAGAGAGAGAGAGAGACAGAGAGAGAGAGAGAGAGAGAGAGAGAGCACTATATAGACTAGGTGCGAATGCCAATTAGGATCAGTGTCTACATTTCTACGTATGCAGTTTTGTAGATATGAGGGCTTGTGTATACCCTCTTGTGTTCTGTCGAATAAAAATGCTATGTGACGGAACTACTGTCGTCGAGTCCTGCTTCGAGAGCGAGGGAGCGACAGTTACATCTTTAGACACTTGGATGTGTGCTGATTAGTCTGTAGCTCAGATAGAACACAACAGTCGCCATGCCACTCAAATCACTGCATGAACCAGCTGACCGTCTACATTCTGCACATTCAATAAAAGGAAGAAATTGCTGGCCTATCCTGGATGCTGCAAAACAATCCTAGCACTTACTGGATGTTTGCTATTTTACAAAAGGGCATTTTATGTCCAGTAGTTTGCCAATGCTTCCTAAACGGTCAGCTCTTGATAGCCCTGTCGATATCGAGACAAAGCAGTCTGCTGCCAAATGCCTGTAGCTGCGATCAAACTGGGTATTTCGGAATTAAAAACTGCAACCGCTAAGCTAAGCCGTAGATACATCAAAAATATAAAGTAAATCACACTTGTCCTCAACTTCAATCGTATTGGGCATATAGGGCTAGACCTATAGTTTATAGACCAGTCAGCACTCGGGTGGGGGATGTGGTCAACATAACACCGACCCCAGTTACTTCGCAGGACTTTACCTGGTACCCACTCACGGCTGGGTGGATCTGGGAGCCAAGGTCATTTTTGAAAAAAAAAAGTCTGGCTCTGCTGGGAAATGAACCCACTATCTTTGAATCCATATGCGAGAGTCTAGCCGCTACACCACGGCGGCTGACATACACACAGAAGCCATATAGACTAGAAGTACAGAGCGGATACTGCTGCTCACACGTGTGCTGTTGGGCGTAAGTTGACGTGTCAAAGTAGGTCAACCTCCCCAGATTCTGAGTCATTGTCCATCAGCTGGCGTGCGACTGCTCACAGTGAAATGTTGGTACTAAACGGGACGCACTCCTATGAACATGTGTGCCCGGCTCTCTAGCGAAGTTGGTTAAACCTGACTTTCGCGGCGGCCGGGTGACGAACTCCTTGTGGTCCGGGTTCACTCCCGGGGGTAGGCAGAAAAGCCACATTTTCTCCCAGATTAACGGTACCTATAATGGAATCAAGGCCGAAGGGTTGCGATATCCATAGTACCGAGCTTCAAAGGGTTTACAACTCATGGTTTCTCGATACGTTGAAAAAAATGAACATGTGTGTGTGTGTGTGTGTGTGTATGAATGGTAGGGTAACCAGGACTAACACACACGTCGTGCGTTACAATTACCGTCGTTATCATCATCGTCAACATAGTCATCATGTATCCACGAATTGAAGGCAACCATCTAGCGCATTAACGTTATCATGTGCCTTGCCAGGTTACAAAGGCATTCCGACCTCACCACAGATCTCACTCTTTTGTGTTTTTTATCAGTTATATTTGTGGCATTTTCCCCATATCCCAGTCCTAAGGAAAATAATGAAAAGTGAGAAAATGACTTCATTAAACCAGGTTTAAAAAAAATATTCTTAGTCTTTTTTAATCAGAACTGTCTATCGCCAGTGCGTCGGTAGAATAACAATTCATCGTCGATGGAATAAGCAACTGTATAGGCAATAAAAACATTTTGGTTTTCCAAGGTAAATTAATCATAAAAACCACTTCTACGGCGTCATCGACGAAACATTGTTTATGGATGATCTGGGCTCCCAAGCCGACTCGGCCTTAAATTACCATCAATAAAATGTTCTGAAAGGTAAAGGCAGTTGGTGAGATGTTGACCAAACCACTGACCGACTACCGAGTGACCGAAATACAATTTGAGTCTAGCACCGTGTGCCCAGTGTGCCAGCGGGGTGAGAAAAGTCTTTTACCTATTGACATTTTTGTCTGAGATTTAAAAAGATGACATTAACATAAGATCATTTCATCTTCTGAAATGCAAATCTTCCCTGTTAGTTGTGTTCCTAATCTGCATTCATATCTTCCATCTCTTGTTCTGAATGTGTACGATTGTCCTGACAATTTTTGAATTCATTGGCTTGGTTAAGCAGTTTCAGTTTACGTTATTATCACATGTTAGTGTGAACCTTTTCTGTGGTAGAAGCATCTTTTCCTGACTTCTTGTTATTCAAGTAGAGATATGTTGTTACCCCCCCCCCTCCACCCCACCCCTTTCCCCAACTTGTAACCCTGATCTATCCTTTGATCTCTCTTGCAGTTAAATTACAGATGTCCTGTCTTATCGCGCGCCCATGAACTGTGACATACAATCCAACCATGCGTAACACTCCTAATATTAAATTTATATTTATAGCTCTGCCAAAGTAACCAGATGTTTCAATATGTTAACATTGCACAATAAGACACACACACTCACACACACAAGGACACAATAAGCCATATTATGTAACATCTGTTACTGACATTAAAAGTGAGATGAAAATAACTATCCACTGAATCAGAAATGTACCATCATGTGATGTTGTTACAGGCCACGGTGGGCTCACGGTCTAGTCATCCATCATGTACTATTCTGTTCAAACCCTTCGATATCATGGATAGACACTAGCCAGCACCTTCACCTTCACTTAGCCACGTTCGCTTTAGGGTTTCTCTTGGATTCATGACGTACTCAGTCCATCTATTTCCCATTCCTCGGCTGTTCGGTGATTCTATGTTCGTTTCCTCCCAGGATGCACCCAGTATACGCCGTCTTCTTTATTACTGTTCTCTAGCTTTCTCAGACATTTGAGTTTGTATGCATGAAAGACAGAAAAACCAACACACACATTCTCTGGACACCATCAGGCATACCTATCTAAGCAAAACAAGTCTGTATTACCAGGTCTCACATCCACATGATTATATGATGGTTCCAAATTAGTGTGATAGCTAAGGGAACACCATTTCTAAGGAAGACATTTCAAAGATCGTATGAGAACGAATGCTAATAAAAGAGTTAGGTGAAACATGTTTAAACATGGAATTACATGTGGATTCACCAAGAGAGGGCGTATGAGGTGAGTACCAGTGTCCTACTGGAACAGTCAGCATCGACACCTTAAGGCATTTGCTGCGGGAGACGGAGCATCTATGGATATAGCAGGTGTTTTATGATGTTGATTTGAATTATGTCCTTGTTTTAGAGATTTAATGGACGATAGATCAGGCTCAGGAACATGTCTTCGTCAGGCGTTCTAGCTGGCAGTAGGTGGAACTTCACGTGTCATCATGTGTTTCTAGCTGGCAGTAGGTGGAACTTCACGTGTCATCATGTGTTTCTAGCTGGCAGTAGGTGGAACTTCACGTGTCATCATGTGTTTCTAGCGGGCAGTAGGTGGAACTTCACGTGTTATGTGTTTCTAGCTGGCAGTAGGTGGAACTTCGCGTGTCATCATGTGTTTCTAGCTGGCAGTAGGTGGAACTTCACGTGTCATCATGTGTTTCTAGCTGGCAGTAGGTGGAACTTCACGTGTTATGTGTTTCTAGCTGGCAGTAGGTGGAACTTCACGTGTCATCATGTGTTTCTAGCTGGCAGTAGGTGGAACTTCACGTGTCATCATGTGTTTCTAGCTGGCAGTAGGTGGAACTTCCCGTGTCATCATGTGTTTCTAGCTGGCAGTAGGTGGAACTTCCCGTGTCATCATGTGTTTCTAGCTGGCAGTAGGTGGAACTTCACGTGTCATCATGTGTTTCTAGCTGGCAGTAGGTGGAACTTCACGTGTCATCATGTGTTTCTAGCTGGCAGTAGGTGGAACTTCACGTGTCATCATGTGTTTCTAGCTGGCAGTAGGTGGAACTTCACGTGTCATCATGTGTTTCTAGCGGGAAGTAGGTGGAACTTCACGTGTTATGTGTTTCTAGCTGGCAGTAGGTGGAACTTCACGTGTCATCATGTGTTTCTAGCTGGCAGTAGGTGGAACTTCACGTGTCATCATGTGTTTCTAGCTGGCAGTAGGTGGAACTTCACGTGTCATCATGTGTTTCTAGCGGGCAGTAGGTGGAACTTCACGTGTTATGTGTTTCTAGCTGGCAGTAGGTGGAACTTCACGTGTCATCATGTGTTTCTAGCTGGCAGTAGGTGGAACTTCACGTGTCATCATGTGTTTCTAGCTGGCAGTAGGTGGAACTTCACGTGTCATCATGTGTTTCTAGCTGGCAGTAGGTGGAACTTCACGTGTTACGTGTTTCTAGCTGGCAGTAGGTGGAACTTCACGTGTTATTATGTGTTTCTAGCTGGCAGTAGGTGGAACTTCACGTGTCATCATGTGTTTCTAGCTGGCAGTAGGTGGAACTTCACGTGTCGTCGTGTGTTTCTAGCTGGCAGTAGGTGGAACTTCACGCGTTACCATGTGTTTCTAGCTGGCAGTAGGTGGAACTTCACATGTCATCATGTGTTTCTAGCTGGCAGTAGGTGGAACTTCACGTGTTATAATGTGTTTCTAGCTGGCAGTAGGTGGAACTTCACGTGTCATCATGTGTTTCTAGCTGGCAGTAGGTGGAACTTCACGTGTCATCATGTGTTTCTAGCTGGCAGTGCGTGGAACTTCACGTGTCGTCGTGTTTCTAGCTGGCAGTACGTGGAACTTCACGTGTCGTCGTGTTTCTAGCTGGCAGTACGTGGAACTTCACGTGTCGTCGTGTTTCTAGCTGGCAGTACGTGGAACTTCACGTGTCGTCGTGTTTCTAGCTGGCAGTACGTGGAACTTCACGTGTCGTCGTGTTTCTAGCTGGCAGTACGTGGAACTTCACGTGTCGTCGTGTTTCTAGCTGGCAGTACGTGGAACTTCACGTGTCGTCGTGTGTTTGTAGCTGGCAGTAGGTGGAACTTCACGTGTTATTTGTTTCTAGCTGGCAGTAGGTGGAACTACACGTATCATCATGTGTTTCTAGCTGGCAGTACGTGGAACTACACGTGTCATCATGTGTTTCTAGCTGGCAGTACGTGGAACTATACGTATCATCATGTGTTTCTAGCTAGCAGTACCTGGAACTACACGTGTCATTATGTGTTTCTAGCTGGCAGTACGTGGAACTACACGTGTCATTATGTGTTTCTAGCTGACAGTACGTGGAACTACACGTATCATCATGTGTTTTTAGCTGGCAGTACTTGGAACTACACGTATCATCATGTGTTTTTAGCTGGCAGTACGTGGAACTACATGTATCATCATGTCTTTCTAGCTAGCAGTAGGTGGAACTACACGTCTCATCATGTGTTTCTAGTAGGGCTGTACCGAATATTCGCTTCGTATTCGCTTCGGGGCCGAATAGTGGACCTATTGACTATTCAGTATTCGGCCGAATAGTTGCGGTCGGGCCGAATACGAATAGTAGTTACCTTACACCCGCTTCTGTAGACACGGCCTTGCTGAAAACATGGAACGATTGGTTTTGTTGAAAGCTAATGCAGCTTTTATGCATTAACTAAGCTGTCAGTGACAGTTTCCAAGTTTAGTTACTTGTTATAATACTTAGGATTCTTTCATTCCTAGTTATTAGTTACCACAGAATGACTGAAGAATGCATAACATAAATTCGAAAAATAATGTTCAGGCAGATCGGCAAACAACTGGTGTCACAAATTGTGAAGAGAAGGCCTGTCAGAGAGATGAATTGAGACTAGTGATATCTGCAGCAGTAAACCTTAAGGGCTCAGAATGCTAAAGAAGAAGATGACTATTCTGTGCTACTTTATGTGAAGTAAAAGTTCAGCGTACATTTGTCATAATGAATGTGTGTGTGTGTGTGTGTTTTTTTTTTATTTTTTAATTTTTTTAAAGATATATTTTATACCTATGTACTATTCTTGTTGGTATTGTGTCGAATAGTTAGTCCCGTTTTTCGTATTCGGCCGAATAGTGAAAATCACTATTCAGTATACCCTTAGTTTCTAGCTGGCAGTACGTGGAACTACACGTGTCGTCGTGTGTTTCTAGCTGGCAGTACGTGGAATTACCCGTGTCATCGTGTGTTTCTAGCTGGCAGTACGTGGAATTACCCGTGTCGTCGTGTGTTTCTAACTGGCAGTACGTGGAACTACACGTGTCCTCATGTGTTTCTAACTGGCAGTACGTGGAACTACACGTGTCATCATTAGTTTCTAGCTGGCAATACGTGGAACTACACGTGTTATCATGTGTTTTTAGCTGGCAGTACGTGGAACTACACGTGTCATCATGTGAAGATGACAGGTTCACATCCCCTTGTGGTCCATATTCGGTTCCAATTGTATACCATGTAGTGTCCCCTATTACCGTCAATTTTTTTAGTTCACTTCAATAGACGTCGGTCAACCTGTTAATGTTTTTCGACGGCAGCTGTCTGATTCTGTAGTATTCAACAATTTATATTTTTGTGTCTGTCCACTCTGGCATAAATGGGCGGTCACAGTGTGCGCAAAGAGAAAAACCATTGCAGAGATGATTGAAACCTTTGCTGTTACAATCAGCAGTCTCACAGCGGAGGTCATACTCTGCCCTTTATTGCTGTTGTGGTGTATTTCGAGGAAGGCTCCGGCGGAAACGTAATTTGTTGTGTATGTTGTTCGCCATCTCACATTCATTGAGATTCTGAGTCACAGTTTGGGGTCCAAATGGAGCAATGATGCGCAATACAAGACTCTTAATGTCTATTAGCCTCTCTTGCTCAAGCCTACCTCACCTTCACGTGGTGGACCCTGTTCTTCCCAGCAATCCAATTGAAGATTGGGGTCTCAACCCCCAGCGGGAAACTGGATGGGACAACAAACGAGGTAAAGGCGAAGGGATGAGCCTACTCTCCCTCTCAAGAGATCCTGAAGTCGGAAATACTGGGCCAGAAGGCGGATCAAAAACCCCACGCTATATACATATATGATTACACCGTCAGACAAATTTAATGTTGGTGCTCGCCCTGTGGAGCTCCACCAGGCAGGTGCAGTGCCGGGTTCTGAGCCTCGACAGAATCCACCCCCAGCTACTGGAGGACCTCCTAGACCGTCTTGTGGAGTCAGGAGACGGCGGAGGATAGCTACTGACCAAAACTAGTTAGACAAAAAAGATCCCAAAGTGCCTTTTGTCATAATGCACTGGAATGCAGAGGGGATCAGCAGTAAGCAGGCTGGCTACAGCAAAAAGTTGGAGCTGGAAAACATCCTCTATGAAAAGCATGTCAGTGTATGCTGCATCCAAGAGACCCATTTGCAAGCAGATCAGATATTTAAAGTGAGAGGCTACCAGTGCTTCAGATCTGACAGACAAGGCAGGCGAAAAGGAGGAGTACTCACCCTTGTGAAAAACAGTATCCATCCATGCGAGAAAATGTCTTATATGGATGGAGCTGAGTACCAACTCCTGCAGCTTAAGACAGACAAAGTGGAATTAGACCTCCTTAATTACTACTGTCCCAATGACAAATCGCTAAACCTCAGCTCTGTGCCAGTACCAAATACCAACTTTATTGCAGTTGGAGACTTCAACAGTCATTCACAGAGCTGGGGCTATAACCATCTCGACAATAGGGGTGAAGAGGTGGAAACATGGCAAGATGACCACTCTCTGATCCTGATCAATGCCCGCTCAGATACTCCTACCTTCTACTCCAGAAGGTGGCAAACAACGTCAACCCCAGATCTTGCCTTCTCTACCCCAGATATATCTGGAATGATAATTAGAGAGGTGGGAGACCAGCTGGGGGGCAGTGACCATCGCTCGATTTTTCTCACTGTCCAGAATGTACCAGTTAATACAGGCCCAGTCATCACAAGATGGAACTACAAGAAAGCCAACTGAGGCCTGTACAGACACAGGACAAGCACATTGTTTTCTGCTCTCAAGGTACAAAATAGGGATATCAATGCTATAGTGCACGATTTCAATAGAAGTATTCTACAAGCTGCAAAAGAAGCAATCCCCAGAGGCTGTCGACACAACTATAGACCGTACTGGTCCAGCACACTCCAGGAATGCCAGGAAACAATGAATCAGGCTAGAAATGATGCAGAATCCCAACCTTCACCTGACAACCACATCAAATGGAAAAAGGCTGTAGCAGTGTTCCAGAGAACTAAACTTGAAGAAAAACGGAAAAACTGGAGAAATAAAACAGCAGCTCTTGATAAAGATGGCAAGAAACTCTGGAGATTAGCCAAATCACTCAATGAAGAGAGTTTCTCTCCTAGACAAACAATCACGCTAAGTGATGGTGACAAAATCTTCAGAGGAAAACAAGCTGCAGATTTGTTTGCCAGAACATATAGTGTTGAAAGCAACCTGACCCTTAATGAGGACCATCAGAGAGAAATAAGGAAAGAAATACAAACAAATAAGAGACAGACAGATACTCCTGCCTCTATGAGGGAGCCATTTACCATGGGCGAACTACAAAATGCCATCTTTAGGCTTAAGTTAAAAAAAGTCTGCAGGTCCAGATGAAATCAGCAACGAAATGCTAATCAACCTGAGCTCATCTGCTAAAGTAAAGCTGCTGGAGATTTTCAACATCAGCTGGGAGAAAGGCCATTGGTGCCTGGATTTTCAAGTATGGAGAAAGGTTGGTTGCCTCAAGCAGAAGCCAATACCCATTTTAAAAAAAGGAAAAATTAAGACACAGGCTTCGAGCTATCGCCCAATTAGTCTCACAAGCTGTGTAGGAAAGACATTAGAAAGAATTGTAAATTCAAGACTGAAATGGCACTTAGAATCTGAGCAGATCTTGGTGCCAGAGCAGGCTGGGTTTAGGGAATGTCACAGCAGGCAAGGAGTACCACAGGGAGAGAGTTATCTCTCCAACTCTCTTTCTTGTGTATATAAATGATCTGGTTGAAAGACCTCCCTACAGGTCGAGTAAAAGCTGCCCTGTATGCAGATGATCTGGCACTCTGGTGTACCGATGAACACAAAAACAGATGGCAAAATATAAGAATGCAGCGAGCAGCAGATCTCATTGATGACATGGGCAGAAAAAAATGGCATGTGGTGCCATCAACACTAGACAAAACAATCCACAACGCTTTTCTCTCTTTCCCCTAGGGACAAAGCTGCTAGTATTCACCTAGGAACATCCTTTCTAAAGGAAGAAAGCTTCCCCACTTATCTTAGAGTAACATTTGATAAAAGGCTCACATGGAGCAAACATATAGAAAATATAGAAGGGAAGGCCAGGAGACGACTAGGCCTTCTTAGAAAACTGGCAGGTGCAGGATGGGGAGCGAATGGAAAAACCCGAAAGAAAGTTTATAATGGAGCGATAAGACCGCACCTGGAGTTTGGTGCAACAGCATGGTCAACAGCTGCTAACTCCCATCTACAATCGTTAGACAGAGTGCAAAATCAAGCTCTTAGACTCATCACAGGATCCATGAAAACTGCACCAATCCTGAAGATGCAGAAAATAACTGCAATGCAGACACTGTCCTATAGAAGAGACACTAAAACTATGATCCAAATGGAGAAGTTTATAGTATGCAGTCACACCCAATGAATAAACGGTTAGATGATCTGGCATTAGGGCGTCTCAACGTAGCAGCTTTTTCCATCGGGAAAAAAAAAGATTAGAAGACAGTATCAAAGCTGATTCTACCTATTAGAACAACACCGCTGAAACCTACCCTATACCCTGTACCTTGGGAGCAAGTCAGTGATACAATACAGATAATGACTTCAGTCAATGGATTTACAACTGGAGATGAGTCCAATGATCTTCAAAAACGAACAGCTGCTCTTAGCATGATTCATGAAAACAGTCATGGATACATGTTTACACAAATGGATCAGCAACCAGTGCGATTAAAAATGGGGGTGCTGGAGTCTTTATTACATACCCAGGCAACCACCGCCACACAGAGTGGATACCCGCTGGTAAATTCTGTTCCAACTACACAGCAGAGATTGTAGCACTAGAGCAGGCTGTCGAAATGTTACACAACACCAGTTCTGACTGCCACCAAGTGGTTATATTCACAGATGCGCTTTCAGTGCTTCAAGCCCTCAAGAGTGGCAAACTCCCCTCACTTGAGATCTGAACTTGGCCAAGGTGGCTGCCCAAAAGTGTTACTGTGCTCCAGTGGGTGCCATCCACTGTGGTATACCAGGAACGAAAACGAATAAACCGCAGATAAATTATGAAAAAAACAAACAAAAAAAAAAAAAAAGGGGCAGAATGTGACGCAGGAAGAGAGATGCAGTAACATACTATGAGAAGAAAAGGGCCATCCAGGCTATTAGAAGTGAACAGTCTGGCCAGAGATAACTACCACTTACTTGACCGGCATGGGCAGGTCATTGTCCTGGACAGGACATAACAAACTTAACCAGCATATGCACAGGCTTCGTCTAAGTAGTACACCTTTTTGCCCTTGTGGGCTTTGTGTGCAGACTACAGAACATGTCCTGCAAGACTGTCCCTTGTTCAGCCCATTAAGAAAGGAATACTGGCCCAGTGAATCACCACTGTACACAAAGTTGTATGGGACTAAAAATGAACTCATAAAAACAGGCAAGTTTATCACAAGAACCTGTCTGTCGGTGTAAATCAGAAAGCGAACACAAGAAGAAGAAGAAGTCACAGTTTAGTGGATTAATTTCTTTGTATTACCTGGACTGTAGGCACCCCGTTTCGGACTGCCATTCATGTCTGCCCTTGAAATAAAGTAAAGATCGCTTTTCACGCTTTTAGGCGTGTCTGGCACACTGGAAGAGCGTCCCATATTTTTACAGACCATCAGCACTCTGTGGGTAATGTGGATCAGCATTACGACGGCCGTCTTTACTTTCCCATGACAGCCCATCCTGGTACCCATTTTAGGTTGGATAGACATGCGACGCCCCATACCACGATAAAAATCCATGCAGCCAGCACTGGGTTTCGAACGCGGTATGTTGGTATTACGAGTCGGACTAAGCCACGGACGCCATGTCTGTCCTTATACGTATTTGAAACACACATGTTGTATACAACGACGGCTACAGTTAAGAACAAAGTCGCTAGAGGATGTGTGATGGGTAATTGGGTCATCTACCACACACTTAGCTCTGGGTCGCTGACATTTTCCTTAACGCAGGCAGATTGTGTCGGTTCCAGCTGACTGCACAAAGCATGGCCTTGATTGGGGACACGACTGAGCGATCACCTGGTGTGCCTGGCCTGTTAGACGGACGATGGTTATCAGACTCAAGTAGGATTAGACCGCAGATGGGGGTAGGGGAGGGGGGGGAGGTGGATATATGCAGGTAGCCGTCATTTTTAAAGCACATATTTGCCACACTATAAAAACAGGAAAGGTTTTTGGTCTCTCGGGCGTCATTCACGCGAGATCAACGCACCTGTTTGCACCAACATCACGCAGTTTCGCATCTGTCACACCACGGCAAACCAACAGAAAAGGTAAGTGCCCTACTTTGCAGTCTGTACATGACTAATTAGAGCTGTGGTAACATATAGACCTCGGTATGCAAGAAACAGTCTTTCAAACCGGCGGATCGGGAAGACAAGAACCACTAGTCTTTCATAGACTGACCACCGGATACACCGACTGGCATGGAAACTCTCGGAAATAAATTTACTTTGACCACATGATGTGGTCAGTTAGTGACTGGACCCACCAGAGACTAACCAAGAATGGCTGCTGGATACCCACACCAAATTTGTAACACCGACTCGCTTCATCACCCCTCAGGAAAGATCAGCGCACCCTATTCACACTAAGGACACGGCACAGGAGACCTCCCCAAGATATGTTCCAGTTTTTCGGTATCGGAAACACAGAGATGGGTCTACCAACTTGGCTCCAGAACACACAGAGATGGGTCTACCAACTTGGCTCCAGAACACACAGAGATGGGTCTACCAACTTGGCTCCAGAACACACAGAGATGGGTCTACCAACTTGGCTCCAGAAAACACAGAGCATGTGCTCCAACAAGGTAAACTGTATGCTGCCATTTGACCCGTGCCAATCTCGGTCAAAACAAAACTGTATGACACGCGGGTTGACTGGGACTACGTGATTGATTTCACCGAGGCTTGCGGACTCCAGGTGTAAGTTTTCTGACAGAATGGTCGAGAAGGATGACGCAGAAGTAGAAACGGAACAGTTTAATCTATTTAAAGCAGTAAGAGCCAGAGAAGAAGAGGAGGAAGGAACCGACCATCGCAACGGTGGACACAGGGCAGTAGAGGAAATACATGAGCCAGGAGAAACAGCAAAGAATGGAGAGTCCTTCCCCCTGTCTATTATGGGATTGCAGCCCGAAATATAAAACCAACTAAGAAAGCCACTATTGTTGAGAATCAGCAGCAGATCCCAGAAATCCAGCTTTCAGCCCTATAATACAGTTATGCTGGGGCTCAGAACAGTTTGGCTCCACGAGGATACAAACAGCATAGCTGATGGTACATTTAAATGTGAAAGCCTTGAGTCAATCATCAAGTGTAAAATATCACCGACATCACGAGCATGGCTAGACAGTCGTGTGACGCCTCAGCTGTCGATTCTTGCTACACAACACTCGCAGTTATTCTCCTGATTACATTACGAACACAAAAATTTACAACCATTTTCCTAACTCTGTTTTCTGCAAATTGCAAAGTTGCATCATCAAAATTAATTCCTTTGGCTGTTTTGTTGATCTGCGTTTGTTGACTGAAGTGAAGAGTTGCACTACTTATTGTCGTGAGTTGCTGGGGCTGATTGTCAGATCAACTTACACAGCTCAAAGAGGAATGGCAGCAGGAGGAGGACGACGACGAACAAGAGCAGAATAAGAAAAATAATAAGAAGAAAATGATGAGGAAGAAGAAGAAGAAGAAAAAGAAGAAGAAGAAGAAGAAGAAGAAGAAGAAAGGAAGAAGAAGAAGAATAGAAGAAGAAGAAGACAGAAGAAAAAGAAGAAGAGAAGAAGAATAAGAAGAAGAAGAAGAGAAGAAGAAGAAGAAGAAAGAAGAAGAAGAAAGAAGAGGAATGAAGAGAAGGAAGAAGAAGAAGAAGAAGAAGAAGAAGAAGGAGAAAAAAACGCAAGAAAAGAAGGCAAGAGAGAAGAAATAGGAAGAAGAAGAAGAAGAAGAAGATAGAAGAAGAAAGAAGAAGAAGAAGGAGAAGAAGAAGAAGGAGGAAAAGAAGGTAAAAGAGGAAAGTGTCTACGAAAGCGTGCATGTAATCACAACTTGTTTACAATATTCTTGCTAACGTAAAAAATGCTCAAACTTCAATCACTCTGTGTTCACATCACATCAACCACAAATGTCTTACTGCGGTCGCGCTGACAATGTGATGCCAACAAAGTGTCTGTTCTACGTACTTTTGGAATACCGCCATTAAAAGGAAACAGTAAAAAAGTAAATTATGTGTCACTTTTCCGGGTGCTTGAGGGAGCATCCATGATGTAGTGGCCTAGCCTTAAATGGGTTCGAGGCAGAGTCCTGGAAGTAAAAATGCGGTCAGCCTGATGTTGAATAAGCCCCCAACGAGTGCCGACTGGCTACATACAAATATTAGGTCTAGCCCTGAAATGCTCAATACCCTAGATCGCACAAAAGTTC
>CAJHNH020000404.1:436151-483185 GCA_905116865.2 Candidula unifasciata | reverse complement strand
GAACGGTCGAACTAAGTGTGATCACACAGCCGATACAGATCTCTCTACAGCAGTGACTACTTTACAGACATCATTTTAGGTACTCGTAAACTATAATTAACTTACCCAAGCATATGTAAAGTCCGAGACTGTCCAGATTGCTTTGAGAAATTGAAATTATACAGGCATAGATTGACACGTCTGGACGCTTGAGACTGGCAAGAGAGAATCGCGTCACTTAGACACTTCAGGCGTTGGTAACAAAAGAAGTCCCTTGTATACATGGGCAAGGAGTAAATCGGTTTCCACGAAACCTCAAATAACTCCCTTAATATATCTCCAAGAGATATACATTTAAAAATGGAGTTTAGTTAAAGCAACCAGAAAGTGTAGACATAATAATGTTGTCCAATAAAGACCTATATATCTAGATATAAGGGACGATATATTTCTGGGCGAGTCCAAGTTTGAATTTTGTGCAGATTACAGGTAAGACAGGTTATCAGCCTTACAGACAGATGCGTAATGGCTATCATTTCACGACAGACTATAAACTATAATTAACTTACCCAAGCATATGTAAAGTCCGAGACAGTCCAGAGTGTGGCTTATAAGAATGTTTTCAGACAAGGATTGAAGCGGTGCTAATGGTTGGAGTTTGGAATACCGTGGAAAAAGTCCGAGGTGGCGGAAGCACAAAGTAGTGACCGACAGAACAGCTTAGGAATTGTGTTTTTCTGCACATGGCATTTGAAGTAAAGAGTTCGCAGTCTTTGCTCTGTTTTGTTTAATAATTCAAGTTAGTGATGCTGTTATTGAGAGGGTGTTCTATCTTGCATTAGCAGTCAAAACAAAAGATACAACTAGAACTCTGCTGCATCTTCTTGGGTGAGAAAACTAGTACAGCTGCTTAGTTGCAATAACTTTACTGCATTCCCTACTATGTTAAAGAACTTGTCTGCTGACAACGTGTGTGGTGATGGTTTCAGTTGTTAACCAGAGTGATGACTTTAATCTAACACTTTAATTATGAGTATGAATTTATCTGTTTCCTCTTGGCATTTTTGTGGCATTATCTAGCCAGTGTTTAGCAGATTTTCTAAATGTTGATATGGCAACCTTGGTGAGGTATGGGTTTGTGCCCCTCTCCTCTCTTATTTATTATATACGTATACATAATATCAAAAGCAGCTAGCTTTAAAACAGTTAACCCGTAACATCCAGAAGATGAGAAACTTTACTTTCAAGAGGAAGAATTGGATCCACACACAATAAATGAACTACTATTTGCAGAAGGTCAAAGTTTGTTTTACAACGAATGGAGTAGACTGCAAGAACGTTTAAACAGGCTAAGTTCAACATGCAAAAGATGTAACATGAAAATAAAGTTATAGTAATGTAGCAGAATTCCCAGTCAGTTACGTATCGGATTGAATGGTACTTGTCTGAAGTAAGTTAAAGAATGTAAATATCTATGAAGTATATTCGCCGTGGACGGGATAGATCGGGAAATAGAAACAAGATACCAGCGAGCCAGCGCACTTATACACCAACTGAAACCGTTTAGGACACACAAGCATAAGCATGAGCACTAAGAAACAGACTACAAACATCATATTCTTACCAACACTGTGCTATCAGTACCAGACTTAGACATTATCAAAGGCTAACCTACATAACCTACGCGGTAGAGGATAGTAAACACACTGCGGTGTGGCCAACGCAGCTATGGGGACCGAGTATCCGCCAGGATAAGTGGACACCTCTGGGGTGCCCTCTGCTGTTAGCAGGAGCATCACAGAGCAGGGCATTCACTTGCCCCTGCGATCCAAAAGGTTGCTGAAGGCTGAGGACGTAGTCTAAAGCCATGTGGATGTGGAAAGCAACGAGAAACTACAACATTACTATCCCAAGAAACTTATCATGGAAGCCAAAAATGAAATTCAAAGATCTGATAGTCAGGCTCCTAGGCCAGGCAGATTACAAACACAAACTGGGGAAGCGAACGATGGCATAGCAAGTAAGGGTAGTTGCGACGACGGCCTTAAAAGCAATGGAGACTGTTGGACAGAAATTAAAAGGAGGATGACCATAGCAATGCAAAGATTAAACAGCCTAAAAAGTCTATGGTTAAGCATCAGCAAGGTGATCAAAATTAAAATTTTGAGAGCACGCATCTTCCCTGTAGCAACCTACGGATGTGAGTCATGGACTATCTCTCAGTCCTCAAGGAAGAGAATAGGGGCTTTTGAACTGAAATGCTTTAGAAAGATTCTCAGAATATCTTGGACAAAGAAGAGGAGAAATACTGACATCTTGAAAGATCTGAACATCAAGGAAGATTGGCTCATAAACAGCATCTTGTCTCGGAAGCTGAAATATTTTGGTCATGTCAAGCGCCACGACAGATTGAAAAAAAAAAATAGTAGAAGGCATGGTATCAGGAAGGAGGGACCGGGGCCGACCAACACGAAGATGGGCACAGAATATAAGTTACTCCTTGAGTATGAAAGTATATGAGGCGGGAGAACTGGCGAGAGACCGAGTTTCTTTCAGGCAGACTGTGATGAGAGCGACGTTCTGCGCCTGCTTCTGGACCTGCTACATGATGGATGATGGAACCTACGTAAAATCAACACCTGCGAAATGAGATGTCTGAGAAAAGCCGCCAACTTAACCATCTGAGACAAAGTTAGAAATTATCAGACAGACTGTATGAACAACACCATGCAGCAAATTCGTTAAGAAACAGAAATCAAATGGTGTGGCGATTTAGTTGAGAAACAACTACCAACGCAGGCGCTACACATGCAAAGATCTGAAGTGAAAGCAAGAAGCTGCCCTAAGAGATATGGATTGGTGACATTAAAGAGCTTCTACGTCGACAAGGAATTACAATAGATAATCTGCTCACCAAGCAATGGATCGTAAATCCCCCCCCCCCCTTTTTAACAAAAAAAAAGTGAAAATTGATGATGCAGTTAGAGTTGTCTGCCCAGCTGTTTCCTGTTTAAAAATGGCGACTTTCTTTGGTGAAGTTTTGCCGGTCACTTCTCGAGCTGTAGATGAAGATGAAGAAGAAGACGACGTGACAGCTGTTCCTACAATGTTTGTATATATTATCGCAAAGCATAATTTTTAAAGCATAGTTATTGGGGTAGCGGACTCCAAAGCAAATATGGATTTTACAAGAGGAGCATCTCCTCCGAAGATATTATGGCGGCCAAACAAAAACCCTAACACTAACAGGGCCGCAGTCCTATGCAGAGTGCGGCAAAACTAGGATGGGGATCTAAACTAGATGCCTGGGACACATGAGCAAATAAATTGGAGGAAGTTGCTGGAGATGCGATAGCTGCTGCTCGTGAGTCCCAGCCTTCTATTTGAGCCCCCCCCCCCCCATCCTCGCCGCTCATAGTGGCGGTTAACAAGCAGCTGTAAAGTGCAGCTAATTAAGATTTTGTAGAAATTGAAAGTGTTGGACCGAAAGACTCATGACAGACTATTATACTATATAAAAATAACTTAGATTTTTGGATAAAGAAAACTATCTGTGGTAAAAGAGTCACACAATGGAAAAGATCGAGGCATTAATGCGTGATGTTCCTAAAGACAGCAGTAGGTGCACTGCTGACAGCCTTCATTATAGAGACAAAAGTTTGTGTTTTCTTTTGTTATGTTGCTCTGTTTATCTTATTGCCAAAAGATCAAGATAGATAGTTTACTACCTTACCCATTTCAAATTTACTGTGAGCTCTTTTTGTTTACACAAAGTGGGATTGTTGATTTTATTGATAAAAATTTGTTTTCTTTTTCTTCTTCATGATCACAGGCTGTAAACTCCAGCATAAAACTGTTCTTTTACCTCTGGAAGTCAGTCTTATTTCAGAACTGGACTGTTGCATGCACATCCATTTGACCTATCTAACTTATTTGTATGCAGACTGTTGGTTCCTTGCCTCTCAGGCAGATGCACTCTGACTTTGAAAGAAGCCTTTATTTGGTCGACTTGTTTAAACGACATGCTTGTTAGGAAGGCAGTGGGTCTGTTCTTGACTTCCCTACAATGGAGCCCCTGGACCCGCACAGGGAAGGTTTGTTTTAAATTACCATGGTAAGTCGGTACTCTGCTGTACCCTTACTAACAGCAAAGGACACTCAGAGATATCCTAATTTTCACAGTGCATTCCCATTTTATGTTGATCCGAAATCAGTAATGGACACAGACAATCTTGCTGTTCAAAGCAATGTTTCCCCGATGTGAATTTGAACAAAGAAGACACAAACAATAGACTGCAGTTTCTAGGATTCAGCTATTTGCTTCATTTATTCACTTGTTACTGTAGTATGCACCTGACGAGGTACAGCGAAATATGCCAGGCAATAAATTGTGCAGTCTATTGTTTGTGTCTTCTTTGTTCAAATCTTGCTGTTGCTGAGGCTAGAACCACACACTTCTGTATAGGCATACTTGTAGCTAACAACAGTACCATATCCATCCCTGTTTTGTAAATAGTGTTTAATTATTTGAAACAAAATTGTTTTATAAATAAATTTTCAGAGACCCTGTTGTTCGTTGGACTGAAAATTTCTCTGTAGAGGTCGAGAAATTGCAAGACAGGAAAATACCGTGTACAGTTTTTATCCTTGCTTTGAGTGTAGAGGCAAATGGTATGTGTGTTTAATCTTTGATGATTAATAACATGAATTTGCATTAGCACATGTTATTTGTTAGTTTTTATCTCAGCAGTTTGATTCTTCCATGCAAAATGGGGTTCTGGCATTGTCCAATTGAAAAAGATATTTGTTGGCATCCCAAAATGGAAGGATATGATGTCAAAGAATTTCATGGACGTATCATTGTGCATTCAAGCTTTCTTCAGTGTGCACCAGTTGACTCCTTCCATTGTAACTGATCATTCCCCACACCATTACACTCCACCACTGTGTAGCGGAGCTTCATCAACACAATTTTGGGCTAAAGCTCCATTTCGTCTACGGTAGACTCTAGGCCGTCTATCATGACACTGCAGCAAAAAGAGATTCGTCACTGAACCAGACATGCATCCACTGATTGTCACCTGCCCAGGGACAATGTTGGTTGGCTCAAAGAAGTCTATTTTGGCTGTGGCGACACATAAGAAAAGGTCCTCTGTGTTGTCGTCACGCCCAGAGTCCAACATCATGCAGTCCGTTCCGAACAGTTTTATCAGACACATGACGTCCTGGATGTGATGCCTGCGCAGTTGAGGTAGCTGTTGTAAACTTGAAGACGAAACCTGAATAAAGCGATTCTGATTCTCGGCTGCTGTTGTCACTCTGGGTCGTCCACTGCGATGTTGGTCTTTATCTGAACCAGTGGCTTGCAACCGTTGCCAAAGTCAACTGATGGTACTCTGATGCGTGTTTGGATGCTTAGCAACCTTATTTGACTTTCTCCTGCCCGCGATCGGCCAATAGCAATATTCCTTAAATTGATTAATAGATAGAGGTGCCATTCGTGACTGCTTGTAAATAAACTGAGTGTTTTGGAGTAGCATTATCCTTTTATAGGGTTTCATTTGAGAAGGCAGTGAATTGTGCTCACAAATATGGTCTAAAACATAACTGACCACTGCGTTGTAACGATTACAAAAATCCACACAATTCACGCCCACATGTCCACTGGACACTGTAAACAACCTTTGAGTCTGCTTTTCACATATCAGAGTACAATTTTTTAAATTTGCAAACTAATAAAAAAGCGCCTTCGGATAACTATGCATTTCTTTAAAAAAAAAAAGTATATTTATTGCTGGCATCCTAATAATCCATGTTTCTCATTGCGCAGCTTTTTCAGATATTTATTTGAAACCTTTTGGCTATGAACCAGTTGGGGAAATTCTTCCTAACCCAAAAGAAGATGTGACGTCATCACAAAGTTCTACCACCGATAAGACGTGCAGCATAAACCGTTGTCGCAGTAATCCTGCAGTCTATTTGTGCCAGTGTAAAGTTGATATTTTGCCAGAACACAGTTATGCTTGGGTCAAACTGGTAAGTCAGTTTTCACATTTAAGATTGTGTAAGGTTTACTGCAGAGTCTCGCTGGCATGGTGGTTGGTGCACTAAGGTTGTGTAAGGTTTACTGTATAGAGTCATTCTGGCATGGTGGTTGGTGCTCCAAGATTGTGTAAGGTTTTCTGTATGAGTCTTGCTGGCATGGTGGTGGGTGCATTAAGATTGTGTAGGATGATTGTGTAAGGTTTACTGTATAGAGTCTTGCTGGCATGGTGGTTGGTGCTCCGAGATTGTGTAAGGTTTATTGTACAGTCTTGCTGGCATGGTGGTTGGTGCTCCAAGATTGTGTAAGGTGTAATGTATAGAGTCTTGCTGGCATGTTGGTTGGTGCTCCAAGATTGTGTAAGGTTTACTGTATAGAGTCTTGCTGGCATGTTGGTTGGTGCTCCAAGATTGTGTAAGGTTTACTGTATAGAGTCTTGCTGGCATGGTGGTTGGTGCTCCGAGATTGTGTAAGGTTTACTGTACAGTCTTGCTGGCATGGTGGTTGGTGCTCCGAGATTGTGTAAGGTTTACTGTATAGAGTCTTGCTGGCATGGTGGTTGGTGCTCCAAGATTGTGTAAGGTTTACTGTATAGAGTGCTGGCATAGATTGTGTAAGGTTTACTGTATAGAGTCTTGCTGGCATGGTGGTTGGTGCTCCAAGATTGTGTAAGGTTTACTGTATAGAGTCTTGCTGGCATTTGGTTGGTGCTCCAAGATTGTGTAAGGTTTTCTGTATAAAGTCTTGCTGGCATGGTGGTGGGTGCATTAAGATTGTGTAAGGATGATTGTGTAAGGTTTACTGTATAGAGTCTTGCTGGCATGGTGGTTGGTGCTCCGAGATTGTGTAAGGTTTACTGTATAGAGTCTTGCTGGCATGGTGGTTGGTGCTCCAAGATTGTGTAAGGTTTACTGTATAGAGTCTTGCTGGCATGGTGGTTGGTGCTCCAAGATTGTGTAAGGTTTACTGTATAGAGTCTTGCTGGCATGGTGGTTGGTGCTCCAAGATTGTGTAAGGTTTACTGTATAGAGTCTTGCTGGCATGGTGGTTGGTGCTCCAAGATTGTGTAAGGTTTACTGTATAGAGTCTTGCTGGCATGTTGGTTGGTTGTGCTCCAAGATTGTGTAAGGTTTACTGTATAGAGTCTTGCTGGCTCCAAGATTGTGTAAGGTGTATAGAGTCTTGGGCATGCTGGTTGGTGCTCCAAGATTGTGTAAGGTTTACTGTATAGAGTCTTGCTGGCATGGTGGTTGGTGCTCCAAGATTGTGTAAGGTTTACTGTATAGAGTCTTGCTGGCATGGTGGTTGGTGCTCCAAGATTGTGTAAGGTTTACTGTATAGAGTCTTGCTGGCATGTTGGTTGGTGCTCCAAGATTGTGTAAGGTTTAGTCTTGCTGGCATGGTGGTTGGTGCTCCAAGATTGTGTAAGGTTTACTGTATAGAGTCTTGCTGGCATGTTGGTTGGTGCTCCAAGATTGTGTAAGGTTTACTGTATAGAGTCTTGCTGGCATGGTGGTTGGTGCTCCAAGATTGTGTAAGGTTTACTGTATAAAGTCTTGCTGGCATGGTGGTGGGTGCATTAAGATTGTGTAAGGATGATTGTGTAAGGTTTATTGTATAGAGTCTTGCTGGCATGGTGGTTGGTGCTCCAAGATTGTGTAAGGTTTACTGTATAGAGTCTTGCTGGCATGGTGGTTGGTGCTCCAAGATTGTGTAAGGTTTACTGTATAGAGTCTTGCTGGCATGGTGGTTGGTGCTCCAAGATTGTGTAAGGTTTACTGTATAGAGTCTTGCTGGCATGGTTGTGTGGTTGGTGCTCCAAGATTGTGTAAGGTTTACTGTATAGAGTCTTGCTGGCATGGTGGTTGGTGCTCCAAGATTGTGTAAGGTTTACTGTATAGTCTTGCTGGCATGGTGGTTTGCTGGCATGGTGCGTCTTGCTGGCATGGTGCTCCAAGATTGTGTAAGGTTTACTGTATAGAGTCTTGCTGGCATGGTGGTTGGTGGCCAAGATTGTGTAAGTATGGTCTCTGGCATGGTGGTTGATTGTGTAAGGTTTATTGTATAGAGTCTTGCTGGCATGGTGGTTGGTGCTCCAAGATTGTGTAAGGTTTACTGTATAGAGTCTTGCTGGCATGGTGGTTGGTGCTCCAAGATTGTGTAAGGTTTACTTGTATAGAGTCTTGCTGGCATGGTGGTTAGTGCTCCAAGATTGTGTAAGGTTTACTGTATTTGCTGTGGTAAGGTAAGGTTTTACTGTTACTGTATAGTCTTGCTGGCATGGTGGTTGGTGCTCCAAGATTGTGTAAGGTTTACTGTACAGTCTTGCTGGCATGGTGGTTGGTGCTCCAAGATTGTGTAAGGTTTACTGTATAGAGTCTTGCTGGCATGGTGGTTGGTGCTCCAAGATTGTGTAAGGTTTACTGTATAGAGTCTTGCTGGCATGGTGGTTGTGCTCCAAGATTGTGTAAGGTTTACTGTATATGGTGGTCTTGCTGGCATGGTGGTTGGTGCTCCAAGATTGTGTAAGGTTTACTGTATAGAGTCTTGCTGGCATGGTGGTTGGTGCTCCAAGATTGTGTAAGGTTTACTGTATAGAGTCTTGCTGGCATGGTGGTTGGTGCTCCAAGATTGTGTAAGGTTTACTGTATAGAGTCTTGCTGGCATGGTGGTTGGTGCTCCAAGATTGTGTAAGGTTTACTGTAGAGTCTTGCTGGCATGGTGGTTGGTGCTCCAAGATTGTGTAAGGTTTACTGTATAGAGTCTTGCTGGCATGGTGGTTGGTGCTCCAAGATTGTGTAAGGTTTACTGCATATAGTCTTGCTGGCATGGTGGTTGGTGCTCCCGAGATTGTGTAAGGTTTACTGTATAGAGTCTTGCTGGCATGGTGGTTGGTGCTCCAAGATTGTGTAAGGTTTACTGTATAGAGTCTTGCTGGCATGGTGGTTGGTGCTCCAAGATTGTGTAAGGTTTACTGTATAGAGTCTTGCTGGCATGGTGGTTGGTGCTCCAAGATTGTGTAAGGTTTACTGTATAGAGTCTTGCTGGCATGGTGGTTGGTGCTCCAAGATTGTGTAAGGTTTACTGTATAGAGTCTTGCTGGCATGGTGGTTGGTGCTCCAAGATTGTGTAAGGTTTACTGTATAGGTGTCTTGCTGGCATGGTGGTTGGTGCTCCAAGATTGTGTAAGGTTTACTGTATAGAGTCTTGCTGGCATGGTGGTTGGTGCTCCAAGATTGTGTAAGGTTTACTGTATAGAGTCTTGCTGGCATGGTGGTTGGTGCTCCAAGATTGTGTAAGGTTTACTGTATAAAGTCTTGCTGGCATGGTGGTTGGCTCCAAGATTGTGTAAGGTTTATTAAGATGTGTAAAGGATGGTTGTGCTCCAGATTGTGTAATGGTTTACCGTATAAGGTTTAGTATAGAGTCTGCTGGCATGGTGGTTGGTGCTCCAAGATTGTGTAAGGTTTACTGTATAGAGTCTTGCTGGCATGGTGGTTGGTGCTCCAAGATTGTGTAAGGTTTACTGTATATAGAGTCTTGCTGGCATGGTGGTTGGTGCTCCAAGATTGTGTAAGGTTTACTGTATAGAGTCTTGCTGGCATGGTGGTTGGTGCTCCAAGATTGTGTAAGGTTTACTGTATAGAGTCTTGCTGGCATGGTGGTTGGTGCTCCAAGAACTGTTACTTTCCATCTCATTCTTGGCCTACCTCATGCTGGATGTCCCTCTTCTCTTTTGGTTTCCTCACCTAGCTGCTGATTGTGACACTGTGCTGTGCACTTCATGTTTTTGCATGTGTAAGCTTCAAGATTTTGCTGGGACTGGCAAGTTTTTCACTACTTTACAAATGGGACAGGGAAGGAAATTTTGTGTAGTATCCACTGGCACATAATTGGAGCAGTTATGGGGCGACCCCTCTGTAGTGATGTTGGGGCCCTAAATAACTAACTAACCAGAGAAGCAGACTCTGGGGATCTGTGAAACAGATTTAAGAGGTCCATGGTATTATAGTCTGGTTATCTGGTCAGAATGGAACCAAATCAGCTGGCCGCTACATGAGATCATCAGACGAAGGCAAAAGGCTCAGCAAGAAAGAGTTGGTTTATGGGAGTAAAAGAGGCACTATAGAAACACAACAGTTTGCTATTGAATGTAAGCTATGCAAACAGCAAAAGTGAGAAAACTGCCTGCCTATAACTCCTATCTGTGATGCTTTAAAAAGAAGAAAGAAAGCTGGTATCATCTACAGCACAGAAAAAATGTTAACTTCAAATTAATTTTTTTAAACATTTAAGATATTTGTAAATTATAATGAATTCTCCACTGTGGCTGTTTAGAGGTATAGCATGCCTTCAAAAATAAGCGTGGTCCAAGGCAGACCTTAAAATTTTTTGTTAAAGGGGTCAAGTGGTCTTGGCTACTCGGTAACCACTGGGTTAATTTAATAATCAATAAAATTACACCAGCTGTGTCTGTGTGTTTGTTAATGAGTCGGTTAATCAGTCAAATTGGAGCGGTAATTTTCCAGATGGTACATGGCATTGAGAAAGAGAGGTTAGGTCAGTTGCGTATCCTTTACAGGACATTGCAGAACCAACCCCAACAGCCCCTGGCTGTTGTGTGTGAGAGAGAGAGACAGAGAGATATTAAAACAATCGCTTATTACACAATATTTTTATAATCTACAGCTAATCGACAGATTCGATTTATTATCAGCGGACATCATCATTCTGACCAGCAGTGGTATGAGTGGCTATTGTAGTGACCTCCCCTTTTCCGACCTAGAAACCCCATTCCTCAGATGTCTGAAATCCGAAAGCTTTACTGGATTTCCCAAATGCAAGATTTTAGAGCAGCCCAACATGGTCACTGGAGTGCCAGCACAGTGTAAGGTTCATTTTTAAAAATCTATTTAATTTATTAATAAAGTTTACTCAAGGGCCAAAATGTTGGAAGTGGGTGGTTGTCAGGGGCTAGGTCCGAGTCAGTAATACAGTATAGTTGGCGGTGATCTGCAAATTACTTGCTACGCCTTAATCCTTGATCTGTTTGCTGTCACTTGTTCATTGATAAATGTGTGTGTGTGTGTATTCATGCTCGGGGGTAGGCAGATAAGCCACATTTTTTCCAGATTTACTGTCTGTCATGGAATCAAGGCTGAAGGGTTGTGATATCCATAGTACCGAGCCAAAGGGTTTACAACTGGTAGTTTCTGGATCCAAATTAGTATATATAAATGTGTGTGTGTATGTATGTATATGGTACAAGAAAAGATATAAAACTGAATGAAAAGTATATCAGTAATCTTCACAATGTAACGAACACAAACAAAAAGTTAACAATGCAGCAATGGAACACATACATACATACAAAAAAACACAATACCACAAAAATACACGAAATACAGGGGGATCCTAGTTGTGGAAAAAACATTTCTTAACGAACACAGGTCTTGCTAATCACACTCTTCATTGCCATGGGCTGTGATGTCAGTGCCTCAACGGAAGCACAGTATAACATTGTCATCTAGAAATTTGGAAAATTGCTAACAGCAGACAAACCATGTTTATGATGCACGAGTGAAATAAAAGGAAGGTCATTTGCTTTACTTTTTTTGTTTTGTTTACATGCCATGTACAGTATTATTTCTCATGTATTTAACACGTGCCCATTCCCGTGGTCAGTGATGACCTTCTGTCAGGTGTACGGGTACAGAGCTGTCACATACGTCTGCTTCAAGGAGAAGAGGTATATGGACATTGCAGATATCAAAGCCTTTATTCCACTGCTGCAGACAAAAGCTGTTAAAGACATTACAGAGGTATGAAGGCAGTTTGGTCATTACTGTTATATACCGTGTGGTGTGGGTCATCGTCTGTGTCTACAGCCTTTTGCCTTTGTGCTGTCAGATTTTCTGATGATTATGCTCTTTTTTTGCCCATCTTAAGCACCCAAGTGAATTATTAAAAAAATAGCTGAAAGTGTAGTACCAGGAACAAGGCACAGGGGCTGACCAACAGAAAGATTGGCACATGATATGTGACACCTTGTGTAGGAAAGTGCATACGTTTCTTTCGGGCAGACGGCGATGTTCTGCAAAAGATTGGCTACATGATGGTGATGATATATGTTCTTTCGTGTCATCGTGTTACTTTTTTAATATCGTCTTTCTTGGTCTAACCCTGCTTCTCTTCCACTACTCCTTCACTACTGTGAATGCTCTGATTTTCCCCTTCTCATAACAGATCCAAAGAATGGATTGTTCCAATATGATACTGTGAGAGGTCTTGTCATCCAGCACAGAACTGGCAGGATTAGCTGTAGGACAATGATGTTTTTGTTGAGGTAGAATCTGAGTGCTGCAAGGTGTGTCCTAAGTGCCATGTTGATAATCCAATGCATATCTCATTATCCTTCTAGTGCCTGGTCTGGAGCAAATAGAGGTAGTCATATCACTGTATCTCCGCAGATACTGGTGGTCATATCACTCTATCTCAGCAGATAGTGGTGGTCATATCACTCTATCTCCACAGATACTGGTGATCATATCACTCTATTTCCACAGATAGTGGTGGTCATATCACTCTATCTCAGCAGATACTGGTGGTCATATCACTCTATCTCAGCAGATAGTGGTGGTCATATCACTCTATCTCCACAGATACTGGTGATCATATCACTCTATCTCCACAGATAGTGGTAGTCATATTACTCTATCTCCACAGATAGTGGTGGTCATATCACTCTTATCTCAGCAGATAGTAGTGGTCATATCACTCTATCTCCACAGATACTGGTGATCATATCACTTTATCTCCACAGATAGTGGTAGTCATATTACTCTATCTCCACAGATAGTGGTGGTCATATCACTCTATCTCAGCAGATAGTGGTGGTCATATCACTCTATCTCCACAGATACTGGTGATCATATCACTTTATCTCAGCAGATAGTGGTGGTCATATCACTCTATCTCCACAGATAGTGGTGGTCATATCACTCTATCTCCACAAATAGTGGTGGTCATATCACTCTATCTCAGCAGATAGTGGTGGTCATATCACTCTATCTCAGCAGATAGTGGTGATCATATCACTCTATCTCAGCAGATAGTGGTGGTCATATCACTCTATCTCCACAGATAGTGGTGGTCAAATCACTCTATCTCCACAGATAGTGGTGGTCATATCACTCTATCTCAGCAGATAGTGGTGGTCATATCACTCTATCTCCGCAGATACTGGTGGTCATATAACTCTATTTTAGCAGATAGTTGTGGTCATATCACTCTATTTGAGCAGATAATGGTGGGCATATCACTTTATTTTAGCAGATAGTGGTGGGCATATCACTCTATCTCAGCAGATAGTGGTGGTCATATCACTTTATCTCCACAGATAGTGGTAGTCATATTACTCTATCTCCACAGATAGTGGTGGTCATATCACTCTATCTCCACAGATACTGGTGATCATATCACTTTATCTCCACAGATAGTGGTAGTCATATTACTCTATCTCCACAGATAGTGGTGGTCATATCACTCTATCTCAGCAGATAGTGGTGATCATATCACTCTATCTCCACAGAAACTGGTGATCATATCACTCTATCTCCACAGATAGTGGTGGTCATATCACTTTATCTCCACAGATAGTGGTGGTCATATCACTCTATCTCAGCAGATAGTGGTGGTCATATCACTCTATCTCAGCAGATAGTGGTGATCATATCACTCTATCACAGCAGATAGTGGTGGTCATATCACTCTATCTCCACAGATAGTGGTGGTCATATCACTCTATCTCCACAGATAGTGGTGGTCATATCACTCTATCTCAGCAGATAGTGGTGGTCATATCACTCTATCTCAGCAGATAGTGGTGGTCATATCACTCTATCTCAGCAGATAGTGGTAGTCATATCACTCTATCTCCGCAGATACTGGTGGTCATATAACTCTATTTTAGCAGATAGTGGTGGTCATATCACTCTATTTGAGCAGATAATGGTGGGCATATCACTTTATTTTAGCAGATAGTGGTGGGCATATCACTTTATTTTAGCATATAGTGGTGGGCATATCACTCTATCTCAGCAGATAGTGGTGGTCATATCACTCTATCTCCACAGATAGTGGTGGTCATATCACTCTATCTCAGCAGATAGTGGTGGTCATATCACTCTATCTCCACAGATAGTGGTGGTCAAATCACTCTATCTCCACAGATAGTGGTGGTCATATCACTCTATCTCAGCAGATAGTGGTGGTCATATCACTCTATCTCCGCAGATACTGGTGGTCATATAACTCTATTTTAGCAGATAGTTGTGGTCATATCACTCTATTTGAGCAGATAATGGTGGGCATATCACTTTATTTTAGCAGATAGTGGTGGGCATATCACTCTATCTCAGCAGAAAGTGGTGGTCATATCACTCTATCTCAGCAGATAGTGGTGGTCATATCACTCTATCTCCACAGATAGTGGTGGTCATATCACTCTATCTCCACAGATAGTGGTGGTCATATCACTCTATCTCAGCAGATAGTGGTGGTCATATCACTCTATCTCAGCAGATAGTGGTGGTCATATCATTCTATCTCCGCAGATACTGGTGGTCATATCCCTCTATTTTAGCAGATAGTGGTGGTCATATCACTCTATTTGAGCAGATAATGGTGGGCATATCACTTTATTTTAGCAGATAGTGGTGGGCATATCACTCGATCTCAGCAGATAGTGGTGGGCATATCACTCTATCTCAGCAGATAGTGGTGGTCATATCACTCTATCTCAGCAGATAGTGGTGGTCATATCACTCCATCTCAGCAGATAGTGGTGGTCATATCACTCTATTTGAGCAGATAATGGTGGGCATATCACGCTATCTCAGCAGATAGTGGTGGTCATATCACTTTTTTTTAGCAGATAGTGGTGGTCATATCACTCTATTTGAGCAGATAATGGTGGGCATATCACTTTATTTTAGCAGATAGTGGTGGGCATATCACTCTATCTCAGCAGATAGTGGTGGTCATATCACTCTATCTCAGCAGATAGTGGTGGTCATATCACTTTTTTTTAGCAGATAGTGGTGGTCATATCACTCTATCTTAGCAGATATTGGTAGTCATATCACTCTATCTCAGCAGATAGTGGTGGTCATATCACTCTATCTCCACAGATAGTGGTAGTCATATCACTCTATCTCCACAGATAGTGGTAGTCATATCACTCTATCTCCACAGATAGCGGTGGGCATATCACTCTATCTCAGCAGATAGAGGTGGTCATATCACTCTATCTCAGCAGATAGTGGTAGTCATATCACTCTATCTCCACAGATAGTGGTGGTCATATCACTCTATCTCAGCAGATAGTGGTGGTCATATCACTCTATCTCCACAGATAGTGGTGGTCATATCACTCTATCTCAGCAGATAGTGGTAGTCATATCACTCTATCTCCACAGATAGTGGTGGTCATATCACTCTATCTCTGCAGATAGTGGTAGTCATATCACTCTATATCCGCAGATAGTGGTCGTCATATCACTCCTTTTGGACTGGCAATACCTGTAGATAAAGAGGACAAAGTGAACACCACACAAATATGGCTGCCTTGTGTCCTACGAAACAGTGGAAACTTAACCTGGTCAACAAATGTTGGTTAAAGTTAGATGAGTCTGCCGAAAGGCGCAAATAATGCTCTAAAAGTGGTAAATGTAAGTAGCTGTACTGTTTCAACACGCTTGCCTTCTTATTTCAGGTGAACAAGAATGCAGAACAGATGCTGCGGGAGGCTGTGAAACTGCATTCTCTTCATGATATGATGTATATGTGATAGATTACAGATGTCTGCTTAAATTAATTGCTGTGACAGTGAGCGTTGTACGTATGAAAGTAGATAATCTGATTTACATGTGATAGACTGTCTGTGTGTGCTTGAACTGATTTGCTGTGACAGTGAGTGTTGTAGATATGATTGTAGATGATATGATGTATATGTGATAGATTATAGATGTCTGCTTAAACTGATTGGTGTAACAGTGAGTGTTGTATGTATGATAGTAGATGATATGATGTATTTCTGACATGCTGAAGGTGTTTGTTTGCAGTGATTGCTGTAACTGGCTGTTGCTCATACAAGAATAGATTAGATGTGATATTCACACGTGCTGTTCTATTGAGAGTTTTCTTGAACTGTTAGCAGTGAAGCAAATGTTGTATGTACAAGAGTAGGTTATAAGATGTGTGACAGACTGAGTGTCTGACTGATATGTTGGCCTCTTTTGATAGTGTCTGCCCACTACATTACCTACGGAGAATATTCCTGTGTATGAACTGTGAGAAAAATAGTTCACCCACATTTTGAAAACATTTCCTGAAGCAGTCCATCTAGTTTTACATAATCTCAAAATACTAATCCTTCTGTTGTGTGTATATCTTGAAATGTTGGCAGTTGTATGTATATGGATAGAGTATACCCAAAATATTGCTAGTTGTTGTATATGTGGGGATAGTTGTAAGTATGTGGGTAGATAAAACTTTGGAACTCCTGATTATACTTGAGGACTCCTGAGACAACCAGAAAGTAAATGAGAAATTTATGAACTAAGGGGGAAAAAAACTTTGAAAACAAATGAGTTGGTGAACAAAACAAAGAATTGGCTACTTCCATAAGTTGGTAGACAGAACAAAACATGGAACTGGGTAATGCACAAGATGAGGAAAAACAAACAAAAACATGATTTAAGAAAGAAAACACATAAATTGGCAACTGAGTTGAAGAACATAGCAAAGATTTTAGAAAATGTATCTTTGTTGTATGTCATTTCATTGATTTTAATGTAGTTTTTTGTTTTGTTTGGCACTGTTCACATTCATCATTAAAAATGTTGAGAATATACAGTTAGTTTTGGCATTATGAATTTATTTATTAAACAGTAAACTTCTAGATTTAAATTCTTTCAACTTAAAAGCCAGTATTAAACTAAAAAATATTTAACATAAAATGTATGGAGCAGAACATGGAGAACAACTAAATCATTTACAAATAAAACTATAAAAAGTCATTAACTGCTGTCTGAGAAGATGAAGAAATTAAATGGTGTGATAGAATCATACATGTGGAACTTTGGGAAAGAAACAAATGTGACATGAATCAAGAGGTACAAAAAGATGCTGGATATGACACATTGAGACAATCTTATATATAACTAGAATGTTATTAAACAAACCAATCGGGCCAAACATATAAAGGGAGACCAACATATATATATATATATATAACAGAAAAAAGTTTAAAATAGTTGTAAAGTGAGCAGTACAAGGTGGCAAAGGACAGGAAAGTTAGAGAGTTTGCTGAGAACCTATGCTTCACTGGCAGAAGATGAACACACTATCAGTTTATAATTTTGTGACCTACACATGGTCAGATTTCTTGACTCCTTCAAATGTTTCTACTATCCACAGTCATTTTCATATTTTATAAAATAATAAAATTTCAGTGGCTCTAGAGCAGAAGTGGGGAGCTGTTTATTTTCTTTATTTCTTCCAAAAGTCATTTGGATATTTATAACATCATTTAGCGGCTATTCCAAATTATCAAATTTAAAATGTGCCTGCTATTTTGGTCTTCTGTCTGGTTGGTACATGATGTTGTGGTTTACAGCTAGGCAGCCGCTTTTAATATTTATAAAGGGTTCTAGAATAAACAGAAAATGATAGCAGCAGTGTTTGATTCGTATAATAGTTAAATATTATATTTTGATTTCCACACTAATGGAGAAGGGGGCAATCCGTGGTTGGTGAATTGGATAGCACCTGTCTTGAATTTTTTTGGGTTCTCCATTTTGGTTCATGGACCACAGAGCCATGGATTATAGCCCCAGGACTACCATAGGGATCAGCCATCTCGCCTGTGCTCTTTAACGTATATACGAGCAGGATTGTAAGCTTAGAAGTCCCAGGGGTTGGAAGGATACTGACATTTGCAGATGATATTCTCACTTATAGTCAGGGGAGAGACGGTAGAAATGTCAACAGAAAAAGAAAACAGAAGTATCTGAGAATCACATTTGACAGGAGCCTGTCCATCAAGGACCATGTGGAGACGGCTGTGACTAGTTGTCAAAAGGAACATATTGCACTTAAGACTATGCATGCAATGGACATAGAGCATAGAATGCTTTTCACACTATATCAGCACTTGGTCCTCTCAGTGATTGATTATGGACTAGGAATGATCGTTGTCTCAAAGCGTCAACTGGTTAAGCTAGAATGAATACTGAACGCAGCTTGTGGTTTTGTTGTTGTTGGGGTGTACCAGAGATACCCCAGTATGTATGCGATACATCCTTGATTTGCCGACTGTTGAAGGTAGGCTCAGAATGCTGCAGTCGAAGAGTAGCAGACACCGATCACCCTTTGCATAAAGCGCTGGATGCAGTTAAGGGTCTGCCGCTGATAAGAGGGAAGTCATGGATGACTCCGTTGAAGGACAAGTTTGCATCCTGGAGAACATTAGGCGAGAAGAGGAGCGGGTCAGAGTGCCAGCGGAACAGTCAGACCTGTGTACAGTCATGAATACATTGAGCTGGGAGTGACCAGCAGGTGCCATGGAGGTAGAAATTCAGCAATTTATTCAGGATAATGCTCGCTTAGGTGATGTGATTATTTATACAGATGGTTCAGTGTCAGCAGGCAAAAGAAGTGCTTGGGGACAAAAGCTAATGGTCGATGTTTGGTGCAGGAGAGCCTAGCATATGATACCACAACATCCAGTTTAAGAATAGAGGTGGAGGTGGTCACTGCAGCTTTCGTCTGGCTAGAGAACATGATACATACACACACACACACATTGTGTATGTAACTGACTCCAAAAGCATGCTCAGGAAGGTGAGGACAGGCATGCTTCATGCAAAGTGGCATGCTTCGCTTTGGAGGTCATCATTGTCTGGATGTTTTCTCTGGGGTATGGCAGTGTGTTGGAAATGAACAGGTGGACAGATTGGCTGGTTCTGAAAACTTGGTGGAATATTGATTTATGATAAGGCAGGTGAGCTTAAGGCCTTTTGGGAGCACATGTACAATGTGGAACAGCAAATTGATCATCACAGTCTGGTGAGTTTGATGCAGTGAGAAGTGACGAGGGGCTGTGGCCAATACTCGATTCTCAGAGGAAAGGCAAAATGGACATATAATCAGACTGCTACTGGCAACAATGGTTTTGGAACTTTACATTGGCTGCTAATGATGGAGATTGAGTGCTTATGGGAACGTCTTGAGTGCTGTGATGTCGGTTCTTTAATCAAATCAAAATCAAATCAGAAGGTCTATCTGTGCTTTTTGGTTGAACACATCTGGTTTCAGCAAACTCTTAATGATTGCTTTTTTAAAATATGCTTATTAAGGGGCAGTGGTTGTATTGTTTTCCCATCAAAATAGGGCCCTGAAACCCACACAGGGAACTATATTTTGTCAAGCATTCAACTGCAGTGGCTTTGATAAAGTGAACATTATTTTGAGGACCTTGCATGTCACGTGGGCTGGACATTTCTTGCCCAAATTCTAGAGAGACTGAATTTTTCCACACTTCAGTTTCTGAATCTCGTAAGTCAAAGTTGCTATATCACTGCATATAGGCTGCGACCCTAACAGCTTCGTTCCTGTGCTAGTGGAAATCACACAAAATGTCCTTCACTATCTCATTTAAAAACTAGTGCACCCCGTTCCGGGGCCCTTTTATAGGGAAAACAAGAACAGACCCACTGTCTACCCAAAAGCATGTAGTAAGAGTCGACTAATTGGTAGCTTCCTTCAAAGTCAGAGTGGAACTGCCTGATAGGCGAGGAACCAACAGTCTGCATGCAAATTAGTCAGATCTGTCAAACTGATGCACATGTAATACTCAGGTTCTGGAACAGGACTGCAGTCAAGAAGTGGACAAACAACCAGAACTTTACAGCCGGTGAAGACGAAGAAAAAGATAAACTAGCAGAAAACTTGTTCTTCTTCTCAATATCCCTGGCGTTGATAGTCATGCGTTATCCACAACCTTCTGTCCTGTGTACTTTCTATCAGCTCTGATACACCTGCTCCTCCATGCCAAGATGTCAACCTGTCCAGCATCTTTTCTCTCTGTCTTCCTCTGCCTTTCTTCCCCTCCAGCTTTCCTACTGTCACATTTTATTCAATTCTCTCCTTCTCATCACATTAACAAAAACTTGTTAGTCCCAGCAAAATCTAGAAGCTTGCACATGAAAAGTAAAAGTACATAAGGCAGGTGTCAGATGTGTCAACACTAACAGCCTCACACCAGAATGGCAGTGCATTGTTGCTGGCATTGCACCCACAAAAGTATACACAATGCTAAACTTATTCTGTCACCTGCCATTTTAGTGCAGTCAACATGTCAAGAGCACAACAGAAAAAACATTTAACATAAATGAAATCGTCAGCTTACAGTATCGCATGAAGCACAAAGCTGAGTGGTCGAACAATAACATGTTTAGACGCTCACTCCAGAAGTGGGGAATTTGCATCAGCAAAAGGTAACTGCAAAGAAATATACTACTAACTGCATACAAACACACTACTAACTGACATTCACACAGAAGAAGAGAGAGCACACAACAAGTTTAGTAAGTAAGCATGTATTTTATAGAAGATAAAACTCCAAACCAGCCCAGCTGACTGCGTTCATATTCAAAAGGTTAAAGTAATTTAACACATGCATAGGGATTTAAGCAACAGGTCATGGCAATATCTTCTGCGTTTATCTGAAGATCTAAATTATTTGTGCCCTTTTACGACATGCTTGTGATATTTGCACCTTTTGGTTGACACATCTGACTTCTGTAAGCATTTGTTGCCCAGGTTAGCCTTCCCACTTAGTGTTGAGGACATTGTAGTCTTATTATTATGTGGTCATCTTTGTTTCCTAGTTCACAGGTGGTGTTCCTCCCCCCCCCCCCCCGCCCCCCATTTTTTCCCAAATCAGGCCAGTTCAGAGTAGCCATGTAAGAGAAGAAGAAGAGAAGGCAGAGGCAGAACATGAACATTCCCTCCTATCCAAGGAAGATTCCATAAATGCAGAGCCAATATATGGTGCTCTGGTACTGGGCTCACCAAAGAAATTGTGAAGTCCTGCTCAAGTCATGGCATTATCAGGAAGTAGTGACAATCTCCTTTCTCTACATTACCTCTCAGGTAAAAATCTCTGGCGAAGATTTTTCAAGATTAGATTTTTTTGGGCCAAAACTGCTCTGGGGGAAAACAATCCTATTGGGAAATAAGCCCAGACCATTGTGTAGATAGGGAACCATGACAGTGCTGTGGCTGGAAGCTCACCTTCAGGCCCGAAGCTCTTGGATTTCAATCAGCAACATACAGGACTGTAGGAAGACAACTATAAGACCACGATGGTCACACACAGAGAATATTTTAACATTTTGAATTTGTCCAAACCCAAAAACTGTTTTCGGTCCCTTTGGCAAAGAAAAATTCTCAAAATTTTAAAACTGTACATGATTGTCCAAAGGACGTTATGTTGAGAAGCTCGCTCTCCTATGAAATACGCCTGGCCACATCAGAAGCAGCTGAAACCAAGGAGAAAACATCAGAAATGAAAGGCAAGAAGAACACAGTTGACAACATGATAGGAAATGAGTGGTCTGACTTGATAGAAAGAAGCATTAAGCCCAGAGACGGCGCAAATACCAGAACTTTAGCCATAAAAGTGGTGCAAATAAAAAAGACCACAAATATAGCCAGAGACTGTTGGCTGCTTTGGCTAGCTAGCAGCAGGTTGAACATGGTTGATTTTTTGATTTTTTCTTAAACAGAATTGAATTGGAGGGAAAACAAAATGACCTTAGCTCTCAGGTCAACCTAGCTTAAATCTTTTACAGAAAATGTGTCCTGGCAAGTGAAGCTGGCCAGCATGATGTTCATCACGACACCCACTAAGCACTGACTGGTCTATAAAAATGGGTCTATCACCATATATCTAATGACCCACTTTACTTACTATGTAGATAACAGAGTGAGCCGTCTTGTGTCCTTTACAGTACCACATTTAGACAATACATTATTGTTTTACTTTTTCTGTGCACTTTTCAGTTGTATTCACTCATTCATATACAGTATACAAGAATGTTCTAGACAGAGATATGCATCAGCCATGAGTTGTAGTTCAACTCTTTCCATGCCAGCTAGTCATATCTGATGTCCCAGTGAGTCAGTTGTGAAATCAGCAAAATAATGGGTATACTACATCCACAGGGCCGCAGTACCCAACCCTTGTGGGAGACAAATGTGCGGATGAGTGTTTTAGCATGCCCCAACTAAATATACAAGCATAATAATATGTTAACTGGTGCATGTGAGTAAATCCAGCATGTTGGTTAATTCTGTTTGTAATTGTAACTGTGTCTATTCCTGCCATATGCTGATGAAGGCCTTTTAGCCCCAACATCCACTTCTCATGATAATTGACTGTGATAATGTGAAGCTGACTATTTCTACTTCTCGCTTGGAATCACTCAGTACACAAATATGACTGCAAGTGTCATTTATTAGTAAAGTAACATTACATCACAAAAGGCCATTATTGCATTAAATTACATGTTAATATATATTAAATATTTCAGTACACATTTACAGCAGTGGTAACATAAAATGTATTTGTACATGTTAAAAAGAAAAGATAAAAGCAGTTCCGTGACTTATACTGTCATAAAAAAATGTTATGTTACTTTCACATACCTACAGTATGGCACAATGAGATAGGATGTCCGGTTCCCTTCCGGCCAATATTCCTTCTATAATGAGGTGGAACGGCTTACTTATAAACATTTTTTTGGGTAGTTTTACCCTCTAGGATTGTATAATGAAAGCCCAATTCCCCCTGTGGGATCTGGTCCCCATTGTGGGGAAAACAAGAATAGACCCACTGCCTCCCCAACAAGCATGACCTAGGAGTCGACTAATTAGGGGCTTTCTTTGAAGTCAGAGTGCATCTGCCTGAGAGGCAAGGAACCAATAGTCTGAGTACAAAAAAATTTAGATCTGTAAAACGGATATGCATGCAACACTCAGGTTCTGTAACAAGACTTAAGTCCACAAGTGAGCAACAAAAAAAAAAAAAAAACAGAACTTTCGGCTGGAGTTTACAGCTGGTGAACATAAAGAAGAAGGTGACACAGCACTCAGACACATAGTTTGGGTGAGGATCCAACAACAGAAACTCCCAGAGTTCCCATTCAATGGTTCTATTAGGGCACCTGGAGGTTATGAAGTAATCTGTAGGCGAGTTAGGGTGGGAATAATGGCTTCCTTGCCATCTTATTATTATTAAATGAGTTGAGGGTGGTCCATTTAGTTCTTGTTATCTTTCATTCCAATCGTGAGATGGGGTGCCCAGTTTCCTTTCCCTGCTTTAATAAGTTGTTGTTCCCAGCTCTCTTGTCACCTATCCCTGCTAGATATACTGCGTTGGATAGTCAATTTCTTTCTTTGCCATCCATCTCTGTTATATTTATTGAGTGGGATAGACCATTGCTTTCTTTGCCACCTATCCCTCTATACTGAGTGGATAATCAAGGTATTTACCTGCCACATATCCCTACTAAATGACGAGGGACAGTCAGTTTTTTTCTTATACCTATCACTTATATAATGTGTTGCCAGGATAGGTTTCTTTTCTTGCCACATTTCCATTCCATATTGAAATGACAAACCCATTCTATTTTATTGTAGTTCATATAACACATGCATAGATTGTACTGTTTATACTATTAAAGAATAGCAGGAGCAGACAGGTTAAATATTTACAGATTGTCAAAAGGCCAAATGCCAGATTGTACTATACTTTCATATACAACTGCAAACAAAACAGCATATTTACAGCAACAAATCACATTTTATATATATTTATGTTTATGAATGTGAGAATATGACACTAAAGCTATTATTACTGCCTGTATTTATCAATTTTGCAATGTAAGTATGGGGGAGGGACGTGGGTATTTGAGCAAGAGGATAGGGCTGCTTAGCTAATGCAGTCACCATGGACTGTGCAGGTTAGGATTTCATTTTTTCCCTGACAAAAAAAACACCCCCAAAGCCTTACCTAGGATTTGAACCTGGTCATTAGCTCAACAATTTATTAATACATCATCAAGTTTTAATTATATTCTTAAATTTTGTTTAGACTGAAGAAATGATTAAAAAATGGTCAAAGAAAATTACATGTTTGAAGTTCATTATGGATAGTCAGGAAGTTATGTGGAAGCTGCTAAGATGTGGTTGTATAGACAGAAGATGAGAACAATGGACAGTCAGTCATCCATTCAATAAACCAGCCAGTCGACCAACCAGCCAGTCTATTAACCATTCAGTCGACTAACCAGTCAATCAATCAATGTCAACAACAGCCAGTCAACCGTCCCACCAGTCAACCAACCAGTAGTCAACCAACCAGTCAGTCAACTAACCATTCCGTCGACCAATTAGTCAATCAAGCAGTGTCAACTTCCAGCCAGTCAACCAAGAGCCAGCCGATAAGCCAGTCAACCAACTAACCAGCCAGTCAAGAAACCACTTGGTAAACCAGCCAGTCAACCAACAATCAGTCAGTGTCAGCCAGTCAACTAATCAACAAGCCAATCTGCCCACCAGCCAATCAACCAACCAGTTAATCATATCTCTTTCTGTAAAAAAAAAATGCAAGTATTTCTTATGTAGAGAAAACAAAAACTAGCTTACTTAACAAAGAAAAAATACTAAAAACATTTTTTAGAGTTAAATTATAATTCTGTACATTCTCAGTATTATCATACATAATAAACACACTGTCAAAGACTCAGAAATGCAAAAATGACAAGCCTGAAGCAACCATATTCTACAATATCCAAATTAGAAACACTTAGAATGTGTGAAAATGCACTCTAGCAGGTTAGCTGTTAAACCTGGCTCTATATAAAGCACAATTATTTTTTTTTTCCACAGCAAAAGGTCTAAAGCTTCAAACACTAATTTAAACATCATCAGTGGCTTTGTCTTGCTTCCGGCAGATTTGATAGCTACAAATATATTAACTTTTAGCTTTGGCTACATTCCGGACACATGACATTATCTCCATCCATGAGGAAACCTCGGTCAACCATGCTTGCCTTACATCTGCTGCAGTTAAAGCAGTCGCTGTGCCAGTTTCTGTCTTCAAATGAAATAAACTTGGTGCCACCAATGCCTACAATTAGAAAAGTAAAAAATGTAAGCATTAAAGATATATCCAGAGTTGACATGTTTAATTAGTTATTTATGAGTGAGTCACATATTCTTTACTGGATGTTGCAAACCCAACCCCATCTTTTTGTTTAAAAAATTTTTTATTAAGCACTTTTATGTTTAGTAATTTGCTAATGCTTCCTGAATGGTCAGAGCTCTTAACCGTTGCTGAAATCACTGCAAAGCGGTTCACTGCCAAACTGCCTGCAGCTGGAATTGAACTTGATATTTTGGAAAAAGCAATGCCTAAGTCACAGATGCTGACAATTTTTTTTAAGCATCCAGAAAGCATGAGTTGTAAACCCTTTGGCTCGGTATAATGGATATTGCCTTGATTCCATGATAGACACCATAAATCTGGAAAATATGTGGCTTTTCTGCCTACCTCCGAGCGTGAACTCGGACCACAAGGAGTTTTTCACCTGGTTACCATGCAGCTGTTTAACCTTCTTAGATAGCGGGCTGGACATGCTGACATTAAAGCAGGTACCCTAATAACAGCAGATTAAAGATGCATGAATGTTGGGACATCAGGGAAGATGGAGGGGAAAAGAAGCAGAGGCAAACCAAGAAAGGAGTTTGACAATCTAACACCAAAGTGTAAAGGATCGATTTTATAAAAACTGTTGATTGTTATGGCAGTACACATGACAGAGGTCTGTATCGAGACACGATGACCGGCACCAGCATTAATATGTTACGGGCAGCTCACAACACAAACTATGCTATGTGTTCAAACTAACTGGCGACTTCCTTCGAAGTTAGAGTGCATCTGCCTGAGAGACAAGGAACCAACAATTTGCACACAACTAAGTCAGATGTGTAAAACTAATGTGCACACAACACTCAGGTTCTGGAACAAGATTAAAGCTCATAAGTGGACAAACAACCAGAACTTTCTCCACCAGTGTTTACAGCTGGTGAATACAAAGAAGGAGAATACATTTATACTGAGTTGTCTGGTATAGAAAGATTTATGAACATCACCTGTGATAGGCTTTGTGCAGTGAACACATCGTTTGGCAAACAAGTCTCCATAGCATTCTCCACAATATGGCAGCTCGTCCTTGGATGTGAACTTTTCTCCTGCCAGTTCCTTGCTGCAACTAGTACAGGTGAAACACTCGCGGTGCCAGGGCATATTCTTGTAGCTTATTCCACCTTTGGAAATTACCTGGAATATGGAGATCAAAATGGTTAATTATTTTAGTACCAAAAGTTTTGGTTACAGATGCCTACAATATTTATAACCACAATAAAAAAAACATGGGTATGCAACCTCCAGAGAGTCAAAAGCACACTGTGCTATGTGTTCAAATAGATGCCAGATATTTTAAAAGTTCAGTCCAAATGTTAACTATACAATACCATACCATGAATTTATGTTCATGTTATCACAGTCAACATCACTGCACATTGGGCATTCCCATGCATACTTGGTCCACTAATGCAGCAGTCAAAGCACTTTTATTGATTGTTCTTATGAGAAATAATTGGTTATGATGTTTCTTATCTGGACCTCAAAGATAGCACAGACATGCTTCACCAACCTTTACTCCCAGTTCCCACAACCATGTTAGTATCAGAGGTTCATCATTATCCATGAACCTAGTCCTGACAGCATTGATCAGATCAGCCCTGTCCATGCTTCTTCCTGTATGCATTGGTGCCTTAATTTTCAGCTGGTCCTCTCGTCCATTTCCTATGATTCTGGCTCTCATGTGTAAATCCAGATAGTGGAGGTTTAGTGAAGCTTCAAAATGCTTTGTAACCATTCAGAGCATTGACTGACTGTTGCCGTTTTTCTGAAGCATGTTTATGGTGTCTGAAATGGTATATGAATAACTTCCTGTTCTGCCCTTGCTAGTACTCGAAGCCATGGTTTTGTCCATGGTCTTTCTGCATGTAGTTGTCTAGTAAGCGTCACTGTCCTCTGTTTTTGTTTTCTCCATCCTTTGTGCTGTGTATGTACATACTGACCTTGACATGCACTTTAGGAACCCATCAGTATAGCAGATGATGTCCTCTAGATGGGAATGATGATATAAGTGTCACTGTGTCTTCAGCAGCAGGAATCTAGTTTCTGTAGTACTTTCCCAGTGTGATCGCAATCATAAAAGTCAAGCATGTCAAATGTTGTATTCATCCATTCTTTTCCTTGCATTTATTAATATATAAGGACAATATATTTGATCACACATGATGTGCAGCTTTGGACAGAAAGTTCATATTAAATTAGGTTGAAATTTTCAAGACAAATGGTAATATCATACACAAATTTATCATTTTATTCATCCTCCAACCTCACAGAATATGTTTTTCTGTTTAGTGTGTTTTGTGAAGAATCACTAAAAACAAACACATGTGTCTCCACTGCTTCAGTCTCCTCCTTTGGGTCATACAAGGAGAATCTTTGCACAGTGCACCAAATTCTGTAGCACTGTTGCGAATTCTATATATGTACCAGAAAGAAGTTAGTTTACTTGTGATGTTTAATGCAGAGGCATATTTTTGGACAACATTTCACTACCAGTGTCAAACATGGACTCCTTACTACAGCTGATGATTGGAAAATCATAACAGAGGTGAGATGTCTGAAGAGAGCTGACGGGGAGATGAAAATAAAAATGAAGAAATTAGAAGACTAGGACTAAACCAGTGATACAAACCAGTTCAATAAAATTCAACAAATGAAATGGTTTGGCCAAGAAAAAAGAAAAGCCCTGGCACCAATCACCACAGAACCATACTGAAGAAATATCGGAGTATAAGCAGGTGGAAGACCACACTGAAGTTTGAATGTGACAGCAAGAACAACCTTAGATAAATGAAAACTAGCATGCACAGCACTTTAAAAAGCACACACAGATGATCCTTATATTTCCTCTCAAAATGTTTTTGAAGTAACTAGTGTAAGAGGAGAAGTATGATGATTTTCAACCTTGCATACCACAAAGTTGTTTGGTAGTTTTGAGTTTTGGCAGAAAGTCTAGGTTGAAGTGTCTGTTATCTGGACTTGTTCTTTTTTCTAGAGTAAACCGTAGAGGTGCAGATTGGTCTTGTATGGACCCTGGTCGTGGTGCACTAACACACTTCTGCATCATCATCATCATCATCATTATCATCATCATATTATTCATCATCATCATCATCATCATCATCATTACCATCATCATCAAGTGCCTTATCAGCTGGCATAGGCGTGCATGTGTCTCCACAGATCTCGGTCTTTGGTGTTCTAGATCAGTGCCACTGATGATATTCCTCCATGTCACTGTCTTAAGCCATCCACCATCATTTCTCCTGGTCTGCTTCTGCCTATTCTACAAGTGATCTTTCCAGTCATCACAATATTTTACAGTGCTCCTTTTGTCATCACATGATCAAAGAAATTTGTTTTTCTTCTTTTTATTGTTGTATATAATGTTCTACTTTCCTTAGCCATTTCCAGGCAATCATTGTTAGTTATTCTGGCAGCTCAAGGTATTCACAACATTCTTCTCAAGAACCACATTTCAGATACACCCCCTACCCCTCCCCCTCCTGGCCTACTCCTAAAAACCAGATTGAGAAAAACACACACATTGTACTTACACTGTTACATTTGGAGCATCTCTGAGCATATTTATTCTCATGACAAGGCACACAGATGGCTTTTTCATCCCTTGGGATGAAGCTCTTTGTGCCTATTGGTTCAAGACATTCAAGGCAAACAAAGCAGTGATCATGCCACTGTTTGCCTCTGTACTCAAACTTTTTCATACCTGAGGAGAATTAATGTCAACATGTTAACACATTCTACTTCTTCTTCTTCTTCTTCTTCTACTTCTTCTTCTTCTTCTTCCTCTTCTCTTTCTGCCATATATCCTACAATGCAAAACAGACCCTCAACTAATTCATACAAAATCATCATATCCTTTGCTATAGCATGCAGCTCACCCCATGTTTCTTCTTTCTGTTTTTGTGGCTATTATTTTCAGCGGATGAGGTAGCCAACCCTAAGCCAAACCCTATACTTAGTCGCCTCTTACAGCATGCATGGTAGGGTGCACTTTAACTTTTTTTTTCCTGTGAGAGCTATTGTAGCACACTGACATTTTAGTACATTATTGAACAATTTAGGCGTTGCGATTGCACTATGGTTAATCCCCTTGTCTGCGGAGACAGTAACAAAAGAGTAAAGGACCTATTGCACGCTACCGGTGAACATGCATATGGGGCTGTAGACCATATTATTATAAATCAGTGTTCTTCAGCTTATGGGCTATGGGGAAAAGTCCTGGTGGGCTGTCCAAAAATGTCTGTCTAATCATAGAACGGGGTGGACTAGGTGCTTTATCTCATCCACGATTGTATTACATAAAATCAATGCTTAAAAGATGAAAATCAAACAGGTACAATTGATATTCAAATTAACAAGTCAGTATTTAAAGATGTTAGCTGAAAACTTTGATAATTATTTCCCTGATAATGAGGATCCTCATAAAGGCAAATCTTTTAATAATAATCCCTTGCTGAAGGATATAAAAACATGTGCACTAAATTATCATGACAAAGAAAAGCTGACCGAGTTGAGTTGTCTTCTGATGTCACTCTTGTGTCCAGAAATAAAAAACAGCCATTGACTGAGTTTTATATATTACATGTAAAAGTATATTCATATATGTGTCAAAGAGCTATCTGATTTTTGGACTTTATTCTTCCTTTTTATTTGAGGGGGGAGGAGGGGGGGGGGGAAGGATTTGTGTGAAAAGACTTTCTCAGTTATTTCAGTAAAAAAACCATAAACAGAGACATGGAATGAATGTTATTGCAGTGCATAGTCTATCAGAATTAACGCTCTACCCTTGAGTAACATATTTTCTAGCCTCTGAACAGCACCATCTATTACAGAAGCTGAAAATGGTAATTTTATGACATTTTTTTCTTCTTCTTCAGCATTTTGAGCTCTTAAGATTCATTGTTGCAGTCATCACACCCCTCCACTTATCTCTCGTTTGTGACATCGGATTTAACACACACACTGTGTTAGGTTGTCTATCAGCTGGGCTGCAGAACTTTTTCACCATTTGAGAGGGCCGCAGATGTAAAAAGGTTAAGAAACACTGTTATAAACTAATCAGCATTCAAGGAGTGATGTGGTCAACATCATGCATCACTTTTACATCACAGGATTTCTCTAAGTAGCCTTTCTAAACTAGGTCTACCCAAAAGCCCTGGATCAACTGTACATTTTCACCTCGATACAGATTCAAACCTAAGACTTTTTTATGGGCAGTCAGAAGAGTTATACCAAGGCTTAGAACTCCAAAGAATTATCATTTTTAAATGTGTTGCTTACCTCTGGTGGTTCAGCCCAGCAGGAAAATGAAAAGTCAAAATTGTTAGAGAATGCATCTTCTCTGTCGCATGAAACTGATGTGAGTCGTTGACTATCTCACAGTCGTTAACTCTATGGGTATCTATCTATAAGTTGATTTTTAACTAATGTATCTGTTTTCTGGTAATGAAAGAGTTGAGGAAGAAAACAGACGCTTCTGAGCTGAAATGCTGCAGAAAGATTTTCAGACTACCAAGGGCCAAGAATAAAAGAAACACTGACATCCTAAAAGATCAAGAACATCAAGGAAGATTGGCTAGTAAACAGCATCTTGTCTCAGAAGCTGAAATATGTTGGCCACATCAAGTGCCACAGCGGACTAGAAATAATAACAGTCACAGGATATGACACCTTGGGTAGGAAAGTGCTTGAGGTGGAAGAGCTGGCGAGAGACTCAGTTTCTTTCAGGCAGGCCTTGATGAGAGCACCATTCTGCTACATGATGATGATGCTTATCTCTCTAGGTCACCATCCATAGTTTAGTGGTTATTAATCCAGTGTATGAAGTCAGCTGCTTGTCTTTTGCTAACTGACCACTTTATTTTGATTTTGACAACTCTATGAGCATCATATATTTCAGAAGTCATGGCAAATGTGATGAGGTGCTGTGCATGGTCTTCACGATTACATAGTGGCAAGCAGAAAGTCCGTGCAACAAGGGACAGCACGAGATACTTGTGCCTAGTCGAGGAAGCGAGGGAAAGCCCGAGCTTGCCTCGTGGTCAGTCGATCATGAGAAGTCAGAGAAGACGGTTGTAGTATTTGAAGATGTCGTCTTTATGTTGCGCAAATGTTTAATGTTCGAATATGTCGCGAGTGATAAAGTGTGAATAATGTTTGAACGTGTGAAATAAATGGACGAGAATAAACTGACAGATTGTACCAAGAAGCTGAGCGGCGTTTGTGTTGTCAACCCTAGACGTTAAAGTCGGTGTAAACCAAGGTTCTTTCCAAGGTATATGTCAAGTCAAGCCACGATTCATTTCAAGTTGAATCAGAATCATTCCAAGTGAAGCAGCGCTTTATTTCAAGAGAAGTCACGATTTATTACAGCAAACTACTAAACATAATGCATGAAAAAACTCATAGCAGTCAGTAAATTCTGGGGTTAATGATGTGTAATTAATTTATTTATGTAAAAGTAAATTTCTTTTGTCATGCGGTCGAAAACATTCTTTTACCATTTGTACTCTTTTACTGTCAGTGTCTGTGGCTTAGGCGTTGTGAGTGTTGTGAATGTGCTTTGTAATACCTGGGTGTTGGGTTCGATCCCAGCTGCGGGTCTTGCGTTGATTTCAACAGTGGTATCGAGAAATCAAATGTGCAGAAAGCAATGAGAAACTACTGGATGTAAAACTGTCTAAAAAAAACCACAACACCCCAAAAATAAATGCTGGGGTTGGTTCTGTAACGTCCTGTAAAGGATATACAACTAACTTCCTTTACTGTTTTTCAGTCATCAAAACACTAAAGTAGAAACTGCTTCTCACCTCCACGAAAAGGTTCTCCACACTCATCACACCTGGCAGCAAAGGCATTATCAAAGCAGTCAGAGCAGTAGATCTGTTCCTCCTTGGTGGAAAACGGTTGTTCCACTAGTGACTTCTGACAGTTGCTGCATTTGAAGCAAAACTCATGCCAATGTTTGTCTTTGTAGGACAGATCCTGTAGGGACAGAAATTGTCAAATGTGTTAATATTCTCAGTCCTACTATTTGCTACAGAAACCAGACAATGAGTAAGCAGTTAGATAGATGAACTGAAGTTCGAAGGTGTGGATGTACAAAAATATGGGTCATATTTTAATTTAAGAAAAACAAATTATCAAATTCATAAATCCTGACGCGATATGGAATGAAAAAAGACTTGCTGGAAGGCACAACAAAAAAACAAGTTAAATATATACTTAAGCCACATGAACTCTTTCAATCCCAGATAGTTTTTACATCAACAACTATCTATCTCCAAGTTGTATCAGTCAATCAATCAGGTGTCATCTTCACAACAAAAGTTGGCTGCAATGGATCTCCAACACACTTTATCTCTTTTCGTGTTTGTACATTCTTTCATACTGCAGTTCATTCATCTCTTGGTGTTGTCCTCTCACGTGTGTCATTGTCTACCTATTGCTCTCTTGCCCTTGCCCTCCAAGTTAAGTGTTTTAGAGAAATAATTTTGCATTATTAATAAATAAAATAAAATCACAAAGCTACTGGACACAGAGGATTCAAATAACAAGTGGGATATAATGGATTCTAATAAAACAAGAATGGGGCAGAGAAGAACAGTAAGAGTACAATCAGGGAAAGAGACATAGATGGTTATAGATCAGTGCGGTCTATCTTTATTGCAGAGATGGAATCTGTTGACTGAATGGCTGCAGAAGTCAACATATGCTTTATTATTGTATTGGCATCTGATTGACTGAATGGCTGCAGAACTGGCAAGCACTGCACCAACACATGTGAGAATAAGCACTGACAGGGCTATATCATCAACGCTGTACTGACTAGGTTAGTGGATAATGTGCAATCTCTGACACTAACACAACTGGGTGACACGGGAGTAAAGCAAGGTGAAGCATGTCTATACCACCTTCGAGGCCAAGACATGGGACATTATAACCAGCTCCACATAAGAACAATCAGTAGAGGTCCCTTGGAGTTGTTGCTGTATCTGAGGACTGAGCACGCATGGGAATTCCTAGTGTGCCTGGTAAAAAATCCTGCCCCACACCTGTATATTGTTTGCATCATCATCATTATTGAAATTCGCAGCTGGAAAACATTGTTTTGAATCCTCACTGAGCATATGTGGGTTTAATGTAGACTAGCTGGCCCCTAGCAAATTGTCATAAAAGGGAACTAACTCGGGGTTTGCAGGATGTGTTGGCTGCAAAGCACACATATCACAGTCTAGCTCTAAACTACAACACACCATGCAAACCAGAAGAAGAAGAAGAAGCAGAAGAAGAAGAAGAGGAAGTAGAAGAAGAAGAGGAAGTAGAAGAAGAAGACTTACCTTGTGGTCAAGACCAATCAGCTGACCACACTGCTCACAGGTGTGGGCAAACAACTCCTGGAAGCAGGTGATGCAGTAGGGATAGTCATCGTTGAGAATGTACCTACAGGCCACCAGCTGCTTGTCGCAGTGATAGCAAGACATGTTTGCACGCTGGGTTTGGTCCATGACTGAGGTACACACGCTTCAGGTTAACTGTAGAAGAGGGAAGAAACATCATCATCCATTAGCAGGTCCTGTACAAAACGTTGCTCTTGCGATGGCACGCATGAAAATCTTTCTTTCTCTAACCAGTTCTAAAACTCTTTGTATTGTGTTGTTATAGCCAGTGTATCTTTTTTGTCATGTATCTACATTCGCGGACGTCTGACTCTGCCTCATTTTCCAGAAATTACTGTCTTTTCCAAACCACCTTTTCCAAACCACCGTGGCGTTTAACATGGCAAAAAAAAAAAATAAAATACCTTGTCTTTCGGGACAGGACGCTGTTTATGAGCCAACTATCCTCGATGTTCATAAGAAACAATTGTTGACATATGTTGTACCGTGTGTGTCACTGGTTAGGAATTTAAAAAAAAACAAGTAGGGGGGTGGGGGGTGGGGTTTGAGGTGGAAAGGGGGTGGAGGAGCGGAGAAGGTCTTTCCTGGATGGAAAAGAAAGTTTAGGGAAGGGGTGTGGAGTCTATTGTAAAGTGACAGATCTTCCTTATGTCTCTTCTTCTTCTTCTTCTTCTTCTTCTTCTTCTTCTTCTTCTTCTTCTTCTTCTTCTTCTTCTTCTTCTTCTTCTTCTTCTTCTTCTTCTTCTTCTTCTTTTTCTTCTTCTTCTTCTTCTGCTCCTTCTTCTTCTTCTTCTTCTTCTTCTTCTTCTTCTTCTTCTTCTTCTTCTTCTTCTTCTTCTTCTTCTTCTTCTTCTTCTTCTTCTTCTTCTTCTTCTTCTTCTTCTTCTTCTTCTTCTTCTTCTTCTTCTTTTTCTTCTTCTTCTTCTTCTTGCCCGGTTGAAGCAAAACTTATACAGTATATCTACTTGGTACAGTATCGCAGATCTTGGCAACGATCGTATGTATTAGTATATATATATATATATATATATATATATATATATATATATATATATATATAGGCAGTTTTTGACCACACACACACATACACCATCAATATAAGGAAGTTACATAATAACACTGTCAAAAGCTAATTTGAAAAAAAAAAACATCAAAAAGCTCTTCAGTAATTTTCCCGCCAAGTACTCAGATGTATGGAACGTAGGGGCAAACTTCAAACCTGCCATGTTTAGTACTCTTAAAAACAAAATGTGGAACTAAAAAAAAAATAAACGATTAAGAACGGCATTGTGGAATAACGATGTCAAAGATATGATTTATAAAAAAGAAGGAAGCATAAAAAAATGGATTAAATCCAAATGTGAACAGGATTATGTTACATAAAGATTGATAAGAAGACATGCAAAACGAAAGGCAAAGCCTCTAAAGATGAATGATGGAAAAAGTTTGAAGAGCAGATGGCCACATTAAGTACATCTGGAAGTTTCCCTACATAATTGTGCATATAGGTTCAAAATACGAGAGCAAGAGATAAATGTTACAAATCATCCATGGCGAGGCGCACACGCCGTCTGGAGGTGACAGGTTTAATTCACGGCACGGTAACTATAGCTTTCGATTTTTATGTTGTCTTGTGTGTTCTTCTATCTTTCTACTCCTTTCTATGAGTGCCGATCAATACACTTTCTGTTACTTGATTAATTCATAATACAAACCAGCCAGCATTTTAAACAAGAGATGTAGTCCTGTATTTAATCCACATCGAAGGCTTGCAAAATAGGCAGAATATTTTAAAAAGCTACACAACACTGAAAACGAAGTAGATAACAGGTAGGTAGGTAGTTGTACCCCACCAGGACATCACACAAGCGATAAACACCCGGTGACACAAAGTGCCACCATGCGGATGAGGATCACCCGTGGAGAGGACCCAGAAACCCCTATCAGCCGTTAGGCCATATTTATGGCCCGGCTACATTCAGGGCCACAGGCAGAAGCCAGGGTGGCGCTTCAAATAAAAAAAAAAAAAATTGCATCCCACATCTGGACGACGTTGACACATTAGAAGAAGATAACAACAGTTCTATTTCTACTTCAGTTTTGTGTCAAAAAACAATGAAAAAAATGAATCAAACTTGTAAACATCAGAATTAAAAGTTGTTATACAGAAGAGGCCCCCCCCCCCCCTAAGCATTTAGTTTTTATGGGATAACTACAGAAGCTATTCAAGCATGTCGTCAAACTGGCATCAAAAGGCTGACAAGAATTTGCAATACAGCATGCGAAGAAAGGAAAGTTCCACTTGACTGACAACAGGCACTGATAGTACCAGTTTGAAAAAAAAAAAAAACACGAAAGATAACACAATAGACTGTACAAAGGTATATCACTCCTGAGCCACACGAAAAAAAAAAAAAAACTTTGCAAAGTTATTAGAACAAAGAATTAGACCTATAGCGGAAAAGCATCTACGTACATCCCAATTTGGTTTCAGGAAATTAAAAAGTTGCACAGATGCATTATTTACACTAAGACAAGTTTGCGAGAAAACCATTGAATATGACGATGAACTGAATATTGTGCTTGTCGATCTAGAAAAAACTTTTGATAGAGCAGACAGAAACAAACTATCGGCTATTGTATAGGATTATGGTATTAAACGACAATTGCTAAATAACATCATGGCCATGCACCACACTTCCCAAAGCGCAGTGAGAACACAAGAAGGCAAATCTGATATTTTTACAATCACTACAGGGGTGAGGCAGGGATGTGTGATTTCTCCTCTCTTATTTACTAAATACACAGAACATCAACTTAAGCCAGCTTTAAAGCAGGCAATCCAAAAAATGAAGAACTTTACTTTCCAGAGGAAGAATTATATATATATATATATATATATATATATATATATATATATATATATATATATATATATATATATATATATATATATATATACACACACACACACACACACACACACACACACCCACCCACACACATACTCAAACACACATACACACACAAATGATCTGCTATTTGCAGACGATCGGTGCCTGTTCTAGAATGAGGGGTGTAGACTTAAAGAACATTTGAACAGACTAAAATCAACACGCAGAAGATATCACATGAAAATAAATGCTACCAAAACTGAAGTAATGCAGGTTAGCAGAATTCCTAGTCCGCTACATATCCGGTCAAATGGAACCTGTCTGAAGCAAGACATAATTTAAATATCTAGGAAATATATTCTCGGAAGACGGGAGAATAGATCGGGAAATAGAAACAAGATGCCAACGAGCCAGTGCACTTATATACAAACTGACACGGTTATTAAGACAAACAAACAGAAGTATTCGCGCCATGAAACGTTATAAACAGCATATTCACTATCAAAGGCTAACCTACGTAAAATTAACACCTGCGAAATGAGATACCTGAGAAAAGCTGCCAACTTAGCCATCCGAGACAAAGTTAGAAATGATATTATCAGACAGGCTGTAGGAACATCACCATGCAGCAAATTCATTGAGAAACAGAAGATCAAATGGTTTGGTCATCTAGTAAGAATGCAGCCAGAACAACTACCAACGCAAGCACTACACATGAAAAGATCTGAAGTGAAAGCAAGAGGCCGTCCTAGGAGGTATGGACTGATGACATTAAATAGCTTCCACATAGTCATGGAACAAACATAGCCATTGCTGCCCACCAAGCAATGGATCGCAAACTGTTTCTTCCCACAACGCTTAACGGCAGAAATGAGAAGTTGAAACACACACACACACACACACACACACACACACACACACACACACACACAAAGATACATACGAAGAGCGGTCATATATAAATATATGCGAGAGAAAGAAAGTGTGATAGAGAAGGAAACAGAAACACACACACACACACATACATATGTATGTATATGCATCTGAGTGTGTGTTTCTACCCGTCTGTCGATATTTCTATTTGTCTATCGATCGCTGTCTGTCTTTCTATCCACCCGTCCTCTGTCTGTCTAACAAACGGACCTCGAGCGGCATGTCTGTCTCTTTGTTTATCCGTTCCTTTCCCGTCTACAACTTTGTTGTTTTCCTTACAATACTATTGCACGCATAGAAAGCATAGTGTCCGTAGCGAAGTGATTATGCAGTTTGCTTCGCTGCAGGTTCGGTTTTGGACTTTATCCTTCAGTTTTTTTTAAGTATCCAGAAACCATGAGTTGTTAACCCTTAGGCTCGGTCCTCTGGATATCGCAATTCTTCGGCGTAAATCTGGGAGAAAATGTGGCTTTTCTGCCTACCCCCGGGCGTGAACCCGGACCACAAGGAGTACGTCACCCGATCACCGCGCAGTCCTGTTTAGCCAACTACGCTAGCGAGCCGGGCTCATCCTTCAGTTCACAAGTGCACGTGTTTCGTCGCTGGAGTTGAGGAGTTCGTGTTACGAGTCCTTTCGACAATGGACCAACTATTCTGAATGAGGAGGCCGAGCATATCAAATAAAACCCGGGTTCTTTTATTTTATTTCACCCTTTCTCGGTGACTCCGAGATATTTTGGAAGGTTTTCCGGGAAAGACCAATATGATAGGGGTGTCAGGGTGTTAAATGAACACCGACTAACTCTAACCCTTACTCCACCCCACCTCCCCAAATATTGGACTTTCCCGGGAAACCTCCTAAAAAATATTCTTGGAGTCCATGAGATGGGGAGAAATACAAGAATCAAAACCCGGTGAAATGAAGTCGATGGTCATTATCGTGATTGCTTTGAGCCACAAATACTGCCACGTTGGCTTTAAAGGATTACCAGATTCTCTGTTTGGCCTGGATTCCTAAGTTTCTTCGCCCAAATTGTGTCGTATATAGTAAGTTTAGTTTGCTGATGGTGTATACCTTTAAGCCTATAAGTAGTTAAAAATGTCGTTTTAAACAAACAACGAGTCGTTATTCCGTTTTGTTTTACAAAATCTGGCAACCCTAATGTCCTCGCGAGATATGAATCGTCTGCTGTTAAACAAGGTCAGTGTCTTTCATCAACTAGACAGCGTGCCCGGGTTTTATGTCACGTGGGGGCAAGCAGAGGCGGACACATTTACAGATAAGCACGTTCAGAAGTTACTGAACACAAAACAAGCAATGATTGAAAAGCTCGAAAAAAGAAAACGGTTAGTTGCGTATTTTTTACAGGATGTTGCAGAACCAACCCTAGCATTTTTTGGCTGTTGCCGTTTTTCTAGGCAAATTTTACTTTCAGTAGTAATCAGTAGTTGCCATTGGTATTGTACGGTCGGCTCTCGGTAACACTGTCGAAACCAACGCAAGATCGAGCTGGGATCGAGCCCGGTGCCTCGGCATTACGAAGCGCGTTCGCAACGCCTAAGCCACGCCGACCGAGAAAGTCGTTCCTAAATACAACTGAATATTTCGATTTGAGGCTTTATCAGCGGACACCATAACAGACTAGCTATAAACAACTCTCTTTTTGTTTTTGTTTATTTACTTCTTGATATCAGAGCCACCGCTGTGAATTACCATAGCTTTCTCTCCATCAGTGGTTCTCAGATTGTTAGATTTGTGCACCGCTCCGATGCTCAAAGGTCTGCTTTGGAGATGACCTCATTCTTTGGAATAGTTGTAATGAAGAACTTATATAGTTTATAAATATTAGACACGCACACAAGACTGCATTCCAAAGTTAGGTGTTACAGCCTCAACTGCTCGTATCTACCACATTTGTGGTATAGGTAGGCGTCTCTGAACCCAAGATTTTAGGGCGACACGACTAGTGCTTTCGCCACGCTGTGCAGGTTGGAGAGTTTTGCTGTTGTTGTCCCCCCCCCCTCCCCCGCCTTCTTTTCTCTCCATAAAAAATCCCCAATCTCACCAAGGATACGAGCCCACGTCTTCCGCTTGAGAAACCAGTGTTCTAACCATTTGATCAGCCGCTCCTCTCTAAAGTTAGGTTTTTGTAAATAGAATAAGCGTTTTAATGCTTTCATTATTTGACGTATACCTTAGAAACCATATATCATTGTGTTCGTGATAACGAGACTTAACAGAATACCGAATTATTTATTGCACATACAGTTCAGCATTGTGCTCAATTGGGGAGGGGGGTGGTACAAAAGCAAAAATAGAAGCAGCTGGCAGGAGGAGGAGGAATAGGAACAGAAGAAGGAGGTAGATGAAAAGGAGTGTGTAGATGAAAGAGAAGAAAATGAAGAATTGAAAAAAGAGAATGTTTTAGCTATTCTAAAACACACACACACACACACACACACACACACACACACACAAAACATTAACATGTTTAAATTCTGTAAACTTATAACAGAAGAAGCCAGGTGTTGGCAGTTTTTCTTTTTAAATTTCAACTAACCAATGATATCACCAACACGAACTAATCAACCAACCAACCAGCAAGTCAACCAACTAACCAGTCAACGAGTCTGTCGGCTAATTAACCAGACAAACAAACAAACAAGCTAGCCAACCAACCAAGGAACGAATAAACGCATTATATTTTCAAACGATCACAAACTGGGTACATAAGGCCGTGTTACACTCGGCCTACAAATAAACTGTATTTTAGGTATCATGCATGTTAAGTTCACACCTCAATATATGTATTGTGTATTAACATAAAAGAACTGCGCCACAAATGCTTACAAATCTACATAATAAAATAAGTACTAACATATATGCAGCCAGTCAACTAACGAGACAAGTAACCAGACAACCAACCATTCGGTCAGCATAATAACCAACCAAGTTTCGAAGAGACAGACACAGACAGACAAACAGACAGACAGACGGACGGACGGAAGGACTGACGGATAGATAGATAGATAGATAGATAGATAGATAGATAGATAGATAGATAGATAGATAGATAGATAGATAGATAGATAGATAGATAGATAGATAGATAGATAGATAGATAGATAGATAGATAGATAGATAGATAGATAGATAGATAGATAGATAGATAGATAGATAGATAGATAGATAGATAGATAGATAGATAGATAGATAGATAGATAGATAGATAGATAGATAGATAGATAGATAGATAGATAGATAGATAGATAGATAGATAGATAGATAGATAGATAGATAGATAGATAGATAGATAGATAGATAGATAGATAGATAGATAGATAGATAGATAGATAGATAGATAGATAGATAGATAGATAGATAGATAGATAGATAGATAGATAGATAGATAGATAGATAGATTTACAAGTAGGTAGAAAAGCAGTCAGACACACATATAATTATTTAAACAGACAAACTGTTAACAGACAAAAAACAAACATATAAACACAGAACAATGGACAAATTTGCGTGGTAAGTGATTATCTGCAACAAGTGCATAAATAAACAACAAGGCACTTTAGTTGTTCCGTCTGAAGGAAACAACACATGAAGTGGGTTGCAGTGCTGTTTAATTTGTACGGCGACGTTTCCCAGTGACACTGAAATGTGTGGAATCCACTGGGATGTGACACACTTGACACAAATATATGCTTTTAAGTGCCCCACTGCTGCCATATATATGAATTGTATAAGGTTAGCAGGGGGAGAGGCTCGGTCGTATGTTAGTTAACATGGCTCATGTGGGCAGAAAAAGGCAGTAATGCTGTAAATGGGTGTTTTCCCACCGGTAAGTCCCGGTTCACTTGTGGAAAGTAGAGTGGGCCGCCACATTTTTCTTTTGTTTGAGGTTTGAAAAACGGATCAACATCGTGGCACACGGGTAGTAACCCATAAGTGCTGCGTTCTTTTTCTAACTCAAGTCTGAGTCCAAAGAAGCTCGTCACAGTGCACAGACTGTAGCACCGGCGAGGATCCTGAAATACTTTGGGTAGATTTTTACCTCTAAATTTCATCCGGGCAGCGCCATTAGGCTACTCTTTTCGATTTCCAACTGCCAAGGGATTTTGCACGGGCGCTTCAATGCACACGGGCGTCTGATCTCACTACCCAGAGACCATGGGGGATTACTAGAATTCCAAATCCACGTGAAAAAATCCCAGTCCTTACCGGGGATTGAACCCAGAACATCTAGCACTCGAGGTGGACACCATGTCCCGAGACCACGCAGCCCCCCCCCCCTCTTTGTGTGTGTCTAATCAGGTAACGAGGTAGGGTAGGTTTTTTTTTCGAGGATTGCAGTCTGAAGGGTTAACACATTAAGGATAAAAATACAACCGGTACAAATCCCAGAAACTCCGTTCAAATGCGTCTTCTTCTTCTTCTTCTTCTTCTTCTTCTTCTTCTTCTTCTTCTTCTTCTTCTTCTTCTTCTTCTTCTTCTTCTTCTTCTTCTTCTTCTTCTTCTTCTTCTTCTTCAGCCTTCCGTGCCCTTGAGCCTCATTGCTGCAGATACTATCCGACCCCATTCCTTTCTCAAGTCCGCCTTTTATTTCCAGTTGGTAAAACCAAGTGTTCAGCAGCGCCGATTCTCTATTTTTAAACCTCTTAGCGGAAGCATTAGCTGAAAATTGTAATTTTGTGACACATATTTGAACAAAATTGATGCTGTCAAGTTGTGCAGAGTCAGCCAGTCCGTCTGCCCGTTCATTTCCTAACACACCGGCCCCGGTGAAAAAATCCAGACAATACTCCTCACCCGTGTCTTCCGCAGGGAGGCATGCCACTCTGCACGAAACATGCCTGTCCTGATCTTCCCGAGTCAGTGACAACCACGACGTGTGTGTGTGTGTGTGTGTGCGCGCGCGTGCGGTGTTCTCTAACCAGCGGAAAGCTGCAGTGACCGCCTCCACCTCCATTTTTAAGCTGGATGTTGTGGTATCATAGGCAAGGCTCTCCTGCACCAAACGTCGACCATTAACTTTTGCTAAGAAACCCCAAGCACTTCTTTTGCCTCTTGACACTGAACCATCTGTGTAAATGATGAAGTCCTCTAAGCAAGCATTATCTTGAATTAATTGCTGAATTTCCACCGCTGAGGCACCTACTGTCCAGTCTCTGCATTCCCGGCTCAGTGTGATTATGACCCTACACGAGTATGACTGTTCAGGTGGCACTTTGACCCACACCTCTCTTCGCCTATTTTTGTCAAGGATGCAAACCTGTCTGATTGTGTCTTCTGCCTGAGCCATCCATGACTTCTCTCTTATGAGCTGCTGACTCTTAACTGCCCCAAGAACTTCATACAAAGGGTGGTATTTGTCTGCAGCTAGTCTGAGAAATGAGCACAGGCGAGATAGCGGATTCCTGTGGCAGTCCAGGGGCCAATGCATGCTTCTAAGGTCCATGAGCCCAGTCGGAGAGCAACCAGACGTATATACTGGACAGCTGCAACCTAATTCACCAGCTATGTACTGACCTCCTTCTCCTTCAGTGCAGTCATCAAGATGTCGTATCTTACTCTGTTATAAGCATCCTCGAGATCCAGTGATACCGCCATAGTTTCCTGTCTGTTCTGGAACCCTTCATAGACGTCAAAAGCAAAAGTCGCGGCATTTGCCCATCTGTCCTTTAGTGGCATATGTTTCTCAGACCTCTTGAGAGAAGCTTATGTTTTAGAAGCGATTAGGAAAGTTTGGTCTGTCTCCATTGCGGCTACACACTTGTTTAACGTGAAGTAAGTATGACCCGGCAACTAGTCAACATATTTCCTACTCTGTCTGTCTGTCTGTCTGTCTGTCTGTCTGTCTGTCTGTCTGTCTGTCTGTCTGTCTGTCTGTCTGTCTGTCTGTCTGTCTGTCTGTCTGTCTGTCTGTCTGTCTGTCTGTCTGTCTGTCTGTCTGTCTGTCTGTCTGTCTGTCTGTCTGTCTGTCTGTCTGTCTGTCTGTCTGTCTGTCTGTCTGTCTGTCTGTCTGTCTGTCTGTCTGTCTGTCTGTCTGTCTGTCTGTCTGTCTGTCTGTCTGTCTGTCATGAAAGCTTACTAGCAATCCGCTAGGCTAATCACCAAACTAATTAACGAATCAATTATCAAATCCACTACAGAACTGACATAGTAGCTTTATCTGTGGCTGCCAAAGTAGTGTTCTTAAACTACCTTCTATCCCCAAATGAAGATTTGGCCCTGTACCAACTCAGGCCAATCCTTCCAGTATTGTTAACCTCACTGTTTAGCTCCCTTCTGTGTGTGCTTAATTTCATGCTTTTGTTTCCATAGCCCTATGGGTTCGAATGCCCTGTTCAGGCTGAATGTTAAGTTACAGTTTAGGTTAAGTTATTTTTAAATCTGTGAGGTTCATACTGTGTTGCCAGTCAGTCTATACCGATGTTATCTTCAGTGGTCACATGACAATATATGTCGTTTGGTCACCGGGTTACTGTTGACTGGTTAGCTCTTTTAGTACAAACAGGTGTTTTGAATTTCTTACTATATAGTAAATAACTCAGGCTTGAGTTAGAAGTATAACGGAGCACATGGATTTCATCCGTGTGCCATGATGTTGTTTCGTCGACTAAACTAAACTAAATTTCTTGAAAGTCAACTCAACTCAGTTACCCTTTATTTTTAAATTTCTTTTTCTTGTTACAATTCAAAGTGTTAAATTACAGACCTAACTGTAATAATTAAGCTTGCGCAGGGAGGACGAAAACGTGATCGCAGTTAGTACAAATAAATGTTCCCTCGAAGTCAGAGTACATCTGCCCGCAGGAAACGTCAAAAACCAGTAAAACGGTTGTACACGCAAAACTCAGGTCCAGGTAAAAGCCAAAAGTTCAAGCGAACGATTAACCGGGACCTTCCGCCGGAATTCACAGCCGGTGAACGAAGAAGAAGAGGAAGAAGTACAAATAAATGGTATCAAACTAGCAGACTACACTGTGTTAGAACACGATAGAAAAGAACACAACGAACCCTTCTTACTTTGCTTTAAGGTACCAACAGACACAGAACAAACTTGGTGGTCCTACCTGTTTGAAGCCAAAAAACAAACTATGAATAGAACCACCTCTGTTTACATGTAAAACGTGCCCCACTAGTTCTGAATCAAGCACGACGACAAAAATCTGCGACAGCGGGTTGGATTCTGACAATCCTCCTATACATACACCCATGACAATCTTTGACACAGTGACAAACACATTCGCCTCTGCACTTGAATAGCGCAGCACTTCGAAGATTGCAAATTAGCTGCATGCATTGACACTACCTGGCGAGGTGCGCCGACACAAAGGAAACATTCAAAAGAGGGGTAGGGTGTGTGTGGGGGGGGGGGGGGGGGGGGGGGGGGGGGGGGGGTGGGGGGTCCTTTAGCCTCCCTCGCACATTTTGTAGGAGAAAGAGGGTGTCGCTCGAAGTGCCTAAATCTAAGCCTTGCTTAAATCTGCCAGTAGTAGACAACTCGCTGCAAGTTCCTTGACTAATCTATAGGTGGTTAGTGTTTTTTAACTGCTTGTGTCACCTTTATTTCCCGCTAAAGATGGGGACGGAGCTCTTATGAGAATGCCCCGAGTTTTGTAATGCTGGTTCTTGAATCAGCCCAACTCAACTATAGTAGTAGTAGTAGCAGCAGCAGCATCAGAAAAAGAAGTAATAAAAGTAATAGTAGTAGAAGTAGTAGTAGTAGTAGTAGTAGTAGTAGTAGTAGTAGTAGTAGTAGTAGTAGTAGTAGTAGTAGTAGTAGTAGTAGTAGTAGTAGTAGTAGCAGCAGTAGTAGTAGTAGTAGTAGTAGTAGTAGTAGTAGTAGTAGTAGTGGTAGTAGTAGTAGGTAAGTAAACTTCTGATGTTTAAGACATTGGAAATCATGTCGTACAATGGGGTTGTCGAGTGCCTGTTGTACGCGTTACAAATCTTCCTCCGTTCCCTCCCGCTTTTACAAATTGTATACTGCAAGTCGAACATGTGGCAGCACTGTGTATATTTTTTTTATACACAAACGTACTCATGGATGGGTAGTTACTGTTTGTGCAAATCTGGCAGATCTGAACGATGAATGTCTTAGAGCGAACATGGAATCACGCTGAGTAAATACTGAATGGCAAAGAGTGAACAGTGAGTGACATAGTGTGAACAGTGAGTGACATAAAGTGAATAGTGAGGGACATAGAGTGAACAGTGAGTGACATAAAGTGAACAGTGAGTGACATAAAGTGAACAGTGAGTGACATAGAGTGAACAGTGAGTGACATAAAGTGAACAGTGAGTGACATAGAGTGAACAGTGAGTGACATAGTGTGAACAGTGAGGGACATAGAGTAACCAGTGAGGGACATAGAGTGAACAGTGAGTGACATAGAGTAAACAGTGAGGGACATAGAGTGAACAATGAGTGACATAGAGTGAACAGTAACTGACATAGAGTAAACAGTAAGTGACATAGATTGAATAGTGATAGAATATAGCGAGCAGTGAGGGACATAGAGTGAACAGTGAGGGACATAGAGTGAACAGTGAGTGACAAAGAGTGAACAGTGAGTGACATAGAGTGAACAGTGAGGGACATAGTGTGAACCGTGAGTGACATAGAGTGAACAGTGAGTGACATAGAGTGAACAGTGAGGGACATAGTGTGAACAGTTAGGGACATAGAGTAAACAGTGAGGGACATAGAGTGAACAGTGAGTGACATAGAGTGAACAGCGAAGGACATAAAGTGAACAGTGAGTGACATAGAGTGAACAGTGAGGGACATAGAGTGAACAGTGAGTGACATAGAGTGAACAGTGAGTGACATAGTGTGAACAGTGAGGGACAAAGAGTAACCAGTGAGGGACATAGAGTGAACAGTGAGTGACATAGAGTAAACAGTGAGGGACATAGAGTGAACAGTGAGTGACATAGAGTGAACAGTGAGTGACATAAAGTGAACAGTGAGGGACATAGAGTGAACAGTGAGTGACATAGAGTGAACAGTGAGTGACATAGTGTGAACAGAGAGTGACATAGAGTGAACAGTGAGGGACATAGAGGGAACAATGAGTGACATAGAGTGAACAGTAACTGACATAGAGTGAACAGTAAGTGACATAGAGTGAATAGTGATAGAATATAGTGAGCAGTGAGGGACATAGAGTGAACAGTGAGTGACATAGAGTGAACAGTGAGTGACATAGAGTAAACAGTGAGGGACATAGTGTGAACAGTGAGTGACATAGAGTGAACAGTGAGTGACATAGAGTGAACAGTGAGGGACATAGTGTGAACAGTGAGGGACATAGAGTGAACAGTGAGGGACATAGAGTGAACAGTGAGTGACATAGAGTGAATAGTGAGGGACACAGAGTGAACAGTGAATTACATAGAGTGAACAG
>CAJHNH020000404.1:393651-426151 GCA_905116865.2 Candidula unifasciata | reverse complement strand
TCTACTATGAAGATTCCAATCGATCTTAAGTTTAAGTATCGTTTGCTAACTGATCCATACAAGCCTCACCCGTCATATGATTTTGAAGGCGACATGTCAGGAAGTGGAAAACGTTGTTTCAGGGAATCTTGGCTAACCCAGTATACTCCATGGTTATCATATTTACCTAGGTTAAAAGGTGTTTTTTGCATTTTCTGTGTTTTATTTCCCCAACCAGTTCAAAGAGGAATTCACGGTGCCTTCATTACTACTCCTTGTACAAAGTACAAAGATTTTAATGAATGTGCCAGAAACCATACCAGCTCAGCATGGCATCGTGGGTCTTAACAAGATGTTGAACACTTCGCGTCAACCATTACAGATCCAAATAAGAATATTATTTGTCAGATAGATAATTCTGTGAAACGAACTATTGAAGAAAACAGAAAGAAACTGTATCCCACTATTTCAACAATCTTATTTTGCGGAACAAATGATTTGTCTATTCGTAGAAAAGATAGCACCAAAGGAAATGTCGAACAACTTTATGCGTGTCGAACTGAGGGAGGAGACAGTATTTAAAAAAAAAAAAAAACATTTTGATACAGCTGCTGGAAATTCACGTTACACATCACACCGAACGCAGAATGATTTGATCAATTTGTTTGAACAAGCTCTGCGAGAAGACATTGTAAAAGCTGCTAATAATGCTGTTGGGTTCTCGATCATAGCCGATGAAACAGCAGTTATCTTAGGAACAGAACATTTATCACTGGGAGTCCAGTTTGTAGATACGTCTAAGTGAGAAGGCTATGATTCGTGAGGAATTCCTTTGATTTTCTCCGCTGAAAGGTATGGACGCCGCCACGATATCTGATTGTATTATTCAACATTGCAAAACATTTGGTCTTCTCCTTAATAATCTGCTGGGTCAAGGTTATGATGGGTGCTCGACAATTGCCGGAAAAGAAAATGGTGTTCAGGCAAAAATTCGAAGTATTTACCCCAAGGCTGCCTTTGTTCACTGTGCCTCGCATAGACTGAATCTCGTAGTAAATGATCTTAATAATGTTGCAGTGATACGAAATACTACTAGTACTGTGAAAGCAATTATTACATTTTTTAGTGAAAGCCCAAAAAAGGAAGTCCTCTGTCCCAAATATTCCTTTTCTGAGTGAGACAAGATGGACAAGCAAGTATACAAGTATTCTGATTTTCTCTAGTAAATTTGAAGATATTTATTGTCAACTGGAAGAATTTTCATTGCATGCAAGTGGAAATACACGACAGGCTGCACATCAGTTATATTGTTCATCAAAGTCCAGCACATTTTTATTTTGTCTCAATATTATTTTGCAGTACTCTGTCATATTGGAACCAGTTACTCAGGCTCTTCAAGCTGTTCAAGTTGATGTTCCAGAAGTCCAACTGCAAGCTCAAAACCTGCTCAGTGTAGTAAAACTTCACCGAGGTGATTCCGATAACTATATCATGGATATTTTTTTGAGAAAACAGTACAACTCGCACAGAAAGTGGATATTGAACTAATAATCCCAAGACAGTGTGGAAGATAAAAGCATCGAAGTAATCCGGGAACCATAAGTGTTGAAGAGTACTTCAGACAAACAGTTTACATTCCATACTTAGATTCTCTAATTAACTCAATTGAGAGTCGATTTTGTGAAGCCAACAGTGCACATTTTAACTTAGCGTTGCTACATCCTTCGAAATTGTGCAAACTGAATCGTCAACAGTTTAAGGATATAATGTCTACTATTAATCAGGTATACCACATTGATAATTTTGAAACTGAAGCCTTGAATTGGTTTGATTTTTGGAAAACGCGAGAATACAAAAGTAACCAAGATTTTTATCGACTTGTTACCTTTTACAAAGTTTTATCCGAGTGTCAGGTATGCCTTACTAGTTTTGCTAACATTACCAGCAACAACATGTACGGTGGAGCGATCGTTCAGCACATTACATCGTGTAAAAACGTGGCTTAGATCTACAATGTCAGATGAACGTCTGTCTGGATTGTGCATGTTAAGCGTACACAGAGACAAAGTGAACTGCAACAAAAAAAGACTTTATGGACAAAATTGTAGATATGTTTGGTAGCGATAACAGACGACTCCAGTTCTTGTTTAAAGAATAAATTTTATTTTAAATTTATGTTGTAATATTGTTTGTAATATACAAATATTGTGTTAATAAAAAATTTGTTGCTACAGTATGCCCGTCATTACTACAGTGTCCTGTCCGTTCTTTCACCATTCAAATACGCTACAGTAAATTAAAACTACATTAAAACATTACTAAAAATATTTTGCTCCCCCTAGAAAATTTTCTGCTGGCGCCCATGCTTCTAGCGAGTCAGTTTAACTTAAAGAGGAGAAAAACGTCGTTGAATCATAGGTTAAGACTGCGGAGGAAAACAAAACTCTATCAGATTTCAAGATTTCGTGCCCCCCCCCCCCCCCCCCCCGCTTCCCCCTTCCCCCCTACTCTTTTCGCTTGAGAGCACCTGGCGTGTCTAGCATAGCTTCACAAAGAAATCTGGCTACTGAACCAAATAAGCCAGAGCGTGAGTAAGTTTTGGCTGAGACGATCGCAAGAATGGGAATGTTCAAATGAATACACTTACAAGAGGTTTGCGAAAAATGCATTTTTACGTGAGCACACGAGAAGATACTTTTTAAGATTAAGCGTCACCCCTTAACTCTAAACTAAAGAAACCACACAAAAGCCAGGGGCTGCTAGGGTTGGTTCTGCAACGTCCTGTAAAGGATACGCAACTTACCTCCTCCTTAACTCTATTGTGTAAAATTATCTGACCTATATTTATTATGTACCGTTCTGCCGCCTTTACTTAACGATACTTCATCTGGTACCCATTGCAGGCTGAGTAGCCATGGGAACCAAGTCATTAGTGAAAGAAAAAATGTGGCTCTGTTCGGATTTGAACTCACGACTGACTGACTGACTGACTTTCTACCCCACATGGACATCACACAAGCGATAAACACCCGATGACACAAAGTGCCACCATGTGGCTGAGGATCACCCTGGAGAGGTCCCAGAAACCGCGTTCAGCAATCAGGCCATATCCATGGCCGGGATATATTGCGGCCCTTGGCATGAGCCAGAGTAGTGCTTCAAACAACGAAAAATTGCTTCCTAAAAAGGATGACAAGGAAGTATTGCACTGAACAAACGACTGACTGACTGACTTTCTACCGCACCAGGATATCACACAAGCGATAAACACCCGATGACACAATCTGCCACCATGGGAGTGAGGATCACCGTGGAGAGGTCCCAGAAACCGCGTTCAGCCTTTAGGCCATATTTATGGCCAGGATATATTGCGGCCCCTGGCAAAGCCAGAGTAGGGCTTCAAATAACGAAAAAAGAGTTCACAGAGAGGTACCTGCTGTAGCTGTTAACGAAAATAAATATGGAAATGGAACCTCAGCCTGGAAGAAAGGAGAAGAAGCAAAGAGGAGACGGCATTGAGGAAGAGAAAGCATAAAGTGAACTAGGGATTGAATGAGCATTGATGTTAATTGTCGCAACAATAAGAGTATACAGGTTTAGGTTTAGACGATGGATCAACATCATGGCTCAAGTGTAGTAACCCATAAGTGCTCCGTTCTACTTCTGACTCAAGAATCTCAGAGCAGTGCACGAACTTTGTAGCATCGGTGAGGATCCTAAAATACTTTAGGTAAATATTTAACTTTTACCCGGGTAGCGCTGTTAGGCTACTGTTTTTCGATTTCAAACTGCCAGGTTTTTTTTTTACGTGGGCAACAATACACACGGGTATCCGATCTGACTACCGAGAGCACAGGGGAAATTACTAGAAGTCCACGTTAAAAAAAATATCCCAGCCTTCACCGTGGCTTGAAGCTGGGATCTCCAGTACTCGAGGCGGACGCCATGCCCCGAGACCACGCAGACCCCGTATAAAAGTGAATACGCGTAGTAAAGGTTTTCGCAAAACATAACGGTCTCCATGAACATATGAGACGATAAAGGAATGATTGCTAACAACAAAATTTTGAAATTAGTTTAAGTTTAAACGTAGGAAAATAAAACAATAATAGGCAGAAGAAGAAAAAGTGGAGGAGGAAGAAGATGAGGAAAAGTAGAAGAAGGAGAAATAAAAGAAGAAGCAGAAAAAGACGGAGGAGGATGATGAGGACAAGGATAATAATAAAATTAATAATAATAATAATAATAATAATAATAATAATAATAGTAATAGTAGTAGTAGTAGTAGTAGTAGTAGTAGTAGTAGTAGTAGTAGTAGTAGTAGTAGTAATAGTAATAGTAATAGTAGTAGTAGTAATAGTAATAGTAATAGTAGTAATAGTAATAGTAATAGTAATAGTAGTAATAGTAATAGTAATAGTAATAGTAGTAATAGTAATAGTAATAGTAGTAGTAATAGTAGTAGTACTGGTAGCAGTAGTAGCTGCAGAAGCAGTAGTAGTAGCAGCAGCAGTTGTAGTAATAATACATTATATATATACTACATTATTAAGACATCCAAACATAACTATGATTGCAAAGAGACAGATTATTAACAGCATATTCATTCCAACATTAGGCTACCAGTGCCAAACATGGACACTATCTAAAGCCTTTATACGCAAAATCACCACCTGCGAGATGAGGTGCCTGAGAAAAGCAGCCAACCTAACAATAGAAAATCGAGTGAATAATGAAACTATCAGGCAAATTGTGGGAACTACACCTTGTAATAGATTTATCGAGAAACAGCAGATCAAGTAGTTTGGCCATCCCGTTAGAATGCAGCAACATCAAATACAATCACAAGCACGGAAAATTTGTATCGACAACATTAGTGACACTCTATGCCTTCACAATGACAATAGCCATTGAAAGCCAATGTGGACTAGATCGCAAATTATTCCTCCCCACGCCGCTTAACGGCAGAAGTGGTTTATGATATATATATATATATATATATATATATAAGGCAGCCGCCGTGGTGTAGCAGCTATATGCTCCCGTGTGGAGCGGAAGGTTGTAGGTTCAGGTCCTAAAAGAGACAGCCTTTTTTTATTCTTCAAAAATGACCTTGGCTTGCAGGTCAACCCCGCTTTAAGTGAGTACCAGATACATTCATAGGAAGTAAAGGCAGCCGATTAAATCCCCTATCGAGTGCTGATTAGTCTATATAATATAGGTCTATCCCTAAATGCCCATTTACCTCCCTCCCTTCCCCAAGTCGTGGAAAAGGGCCCTTTACTCTATGTGTGTGTGTGTTTATATACATCGAGCATATATAAAAAAAATCTGCCATGTTGCGGATTTGAAGTTAAGATTTTGCGGCAGGTATATTCCTTTTAATACAATGTGCTTGCTAGTTTGGCTGCTTACCCCCCCCCCCCCCCCACCTCCTTTCTCCTCTTCTCCTTAGCCTACACATCTGTTTCCCAGATCGATACTTCGCAGGTTTAGAGTTTCGATTAATCAAGTAATGGGGCAACTATCTTCCCTATTGACACACAAGCAGATACCTCGGAGTACTAAAGTGAATCATATCAAAACTATTTTTTGGCCAAAACTATGCCAAACGTGTACACTTACATCCTCCATTTAACATAAAATTGTGACAACAGAGATGAAATGCCTTAGAAGAGCTGCAAGAGTTTTAAGGAAAGACAGAATACGAAATCACTTAATCAGACGAATGCTAAGAATAAAGCCAGTCTTACAGGGCATCAAAGAACAACAAATGAAGTGGTTTGGACACCCAACAAGAATGCCCTGGTACTCTCTGCTACAGCGAGCCACACTAAAACGTTACAACGGGTAGAGAGCGAGTGGAAGACCTCTGAAAATATGGAATGATGGCATTAAGAACAGCCTTACAGAAATGAACATCAGTCTTAATAGCGCTCTTGACAGAGCTCATCAACGAACATTATATCTCCCCCCGACACATCAATGAGATACAAGGTGGAAGAGAAGAAGAGAAGAAGAAGAAGAGCTTCGAGAGTACATAAAGCTTACCCGCTTTCTGCTAATCAACGCACATTAATGGTTAAGTCAAAGGATCAGTTGTTTTCCCCTTTTGCTGTTACTCAACAGTATAACCCCTAGACTTTGAAAAAAAAAATATTTCAATCTGGATGGCAAACCAGATCTAAGATACCTGTTCAAACTCCTTTAAATGTATAATTACGGTCAAGAGTATCCGTAACAGCCACAAAGGTCAGGGGCAACTGTGCAGTAATGTTGATTACATACTGAAGGTTATTGACAGACACATTAAAAAACACACACACACACTTCTTAAGGTACCTAGAAAACGAAGGAGAAGAAATTTAGTATTTGTAGTTTAAGCAGTTGTAACCAAACAGTGAAATAGAAGTACTACCACTGCTGCTTCTACTAATACTAAACAAGCTGGTAGAAGTAGCTGTAATACTATCAACACCTATAATAGAAGTAGTTTCTATATTAGGACTACTACTACTGTTGCTACAGCAACTACTAATACTGAAAAAGCTGGTACAAGTAGTACTAATATAGTAGTGATATTAGTAGCAATATTTATAGTAGCAGCAGTAGCAGCGATATTAATCGTAATAGCAGCATCTGTAGCAGTCGGAACAATCAAATCTTAGTTTGTGTTGTAGTATCAGTAATTATATAGTTTCAATAGTGGTTAATGTTGTTAGAGATAGTCATTAAATTCGGGTTTATATATTATTCTTTTCGTGCTTGCCAACACAAATATAACAAGTGGTTGGGTAGGGGGAACTCCCGGAATCATCCATAATAACCTCCACATTAATTTTATAAGGGTATCGGTAGTGGCAAACGTTTTAGTGCATTCAGGTTGAGTATTAAGCGTCCTAGAATAAACGCATTGAGTTCATGTAATTGCAAGAGCGGTCCTGAAATCCCATCCTCTAATTGAGGAAGTCTTATCCTAACGCTGGCAGGTCTTGCTAGTCACACTCGCCATCTCCACGGGCTGTGATTTTCATGTCTCCCATCATCATCATCAGGTGCCTTGCCGACTGGCGTGGGCGATCATGCCTCTCCATAATCTGCGATCTCCTGCAGCATGTATCAGTTCGGGTGCCGACACACCTCAATGCCATGCAACAAGACTGTCAAGCATCTTCTCTCGTTGTTTTCCTTTATCCCTTTTTCCACAGATCTTTCCAGTGGTCACAACATGTTCTATTTTCCCTCTTCTCATAACATGGCCGAAAAATGATGACTGTCTCCTTCTGATGTCTGTGATAAGTTGTCTTCAGGCTCCCGCCTCTTTCAAAACCTCTTGGCTGTCCAAGGTATTCTAAGCATTCTTCTGTAAAACCACATCTCTGAGGCCTCTCTCTCTTTCTCTATGACTCCCATAGCACAGTAAAACACTATCGTCTGGAGAGACGGAAAGATGTCAACAACAAACAACACATATTTAAGACAGGAGGGGAGAGGAAAAGGAGGATTGGGGGTGGGTGGGGGGGGGGGGGGGAGCTAAAAGATCATTTCAATCCTGTATAGAAAGTTCTGTTACAGTATCAATTCAAAATGGGTTTTTGACGCGACGTGGTCAGGTCAATTTTTCAAACAGAATATGTATACACTGTTAAAGGAGTCTTTTCAACTGACTTACAAAATTACTTGTTGGGAAGAGGGGAGGTTTTCCCCATACCTGCTGAGTACCTGGGGTGAGGGGTGGTGGATGGACAGGAAAAAATAGGGTGGGGGAGGGGCGTGGTTCTGGTGGCTTTGATTATATTCTTTTCTGTGGGTTTGTTTAGAATTTGTTATGACATCCAAACTTTCTACCATCTGTTTTCCTTTATGAGGGGCATTTCACTGGTTTGCTTAAACCTTACCTTGTTTGAACAAATCAGTTTGACCGGGTTTGTCTGCTGCGTTATGTACTAAACGTACCACTTTTTTACTGCAACTATTGCTGCTGCTACTATTACTCCTACGACTACTACTGCTGTTGTTGCTGCTACTGCTACTGCTACTACTATTATTATTACTATTACTACTACTACCACACAGCTAAAAACGAGAATCCATGACATGCTGGCTCGTGCAGAGATCTGACCTAGACAAATGACTCACTAGTTAATTTTCACTCACTTTTTCCCTTACCTTCTGGGTACCTCTTTAGGTAAATAGTAACTCCCTTTTTCGTGCACTGACTCACCGCACCCCAGTCCCGTCTTACAGGACTCTACATTCCTCCAACAGTCGCTTTTTAGTTGTTGAAGGGTTTTGTATAGAAGTAAGTAGTAGCAGTAATAGTAGTTTATAAGTGTTGTTATTTGTAGTAGGTAATGGTAGTGGTAGATACGGAGCATGCATGGGAATGCCCCGAGTGCTGTGATGTCAATTCTTGACTTAACTCAACTCAACTCAACTCAGTAGTGGTAGATGGTATAATAGTTATTGTATTAGTAATACTAGTTTCCTGTGTGGATTCCAGGACCCTACTGTCTGAAATAAAAAGAAATAGACCCACTACCTTCCTAAAGAGCATGTCGTAAGAGTCGACTAATTAGGGGTTTCCATAGATGCCAGAGTGCATCTGCCTGAGAGGCAAGTAACCAAAAGTTGGAATAAAAAGCCAGATCTGTAAAACGAATATGCACGCAAAACTCAGGTTCTAGAACACCAATAATAGTAGTTGTTATAGTAGTTACTAGCTCGTGCAGTAGTATCTGCATTAGTAACAGTAGCTGCTAGTAGTAGTAGTAGTAGTAACAGCAGCAGCACATGCAGTCATCGTAGCTACTGTAGTTCTCATAACAATTTGCAGCAGGTCGTAGTAGGTGCTGCAGTAAAATCATCAGTAATAGCATTAATAGTAGTAGTTATAGTAGTAGAAATTACTACTGTTGCAGCTGTAGCAGCCGCTGCTTTACTAGTAGCTGCGGCAGTAACAATAACAGAATTTGTAGCAGCCTCAGAAAAAGTAAAAAACGTCGCATCAGCCACACAGTTTAGTTTCTCTTCACATTAGATACTATTCCTATATTAGTAAACATAACTGTAAGAATCACGAAACTTGTCAAATTGCCAAGTATCTACACACCGGTATCTTTCCAGTACTTACTAATTTGCCGGTAAATTTGCTTACCTTACAAACTGCTTGAACCTTACTGTCTGTCTAAAAAGAACAGTGAATTAGTAATACAGTAAACACACGCAGTGTGACCTAGACCCGGCTTGCAAATGTTCTGCCCGCTTTATTTTAACAGTAGACATTCTAGTTACCGGTAACCCAACAATCGTCGCTTCTGCTACGCTCTGCGCGGGAATACTTACCGTACCAAGCTACTGGCGAATTGGGTGAAAGTCCTTGGTTTTGATTTGTGCCTTTTAAATCTTTCAATCCTTAGAATTTGTTACTATAATTTGTATGTGCGTGTTTAAATCCAAAGAAGCAAATTAACTTAACTCTTTAAGTCCCAAGGAACGCATGATGCATCGATTTTACGTCTATCTTCACTACCCCTTGGGCCTCTGATGCTAAACCCCCTGGGACTCAAAGAGTTAAAGTAATAAAATCAGGCCTTAGAACCCATACGTTAAAAATTATTTTGAAATGATGAGATCTAATGTAACAACTGAATTTGGGTGGATTAATCGGCTAGTTTCCCCGTGTGGGTTCGGGGGCTCACTGTGGGGAAAACGAGAATAGACCCAGGGGCCTCCCTAATAAGCACTTCGTAAGAGTCGACAAACTAGTGGCATCCTTCGACGTCGCAGTGCATCTACCTGAGAGGCAAGGAACCAACAATCTGTATAAATGAAGTCAGATCTGTTAAACGGATATGCATGCAACACTCAGGTTCTGGAACAAGACTAAAGTCTAGAGGTGGACAAACAACCAGAACTTTCCGCCGAAGTTTATAGCCGGCAAAAGCGAAGACGCAGCAGTTACAACAGATCAGTAGTTGCAAACTCAACTGATCACGTAAGGCCCGTCAGTTCTGTGACAGCAGGTTCTCGCCATTTTCTGACAAACCACGTTGGGCATACGAAAAACATACGAAAAGATATTCGTAGCTCACATTGTTGTACCATGCACCCAGCTTAGTAGCTGAGCGATGGAACTGTGTCCATTCAGCCTACAGATGGCGGAAAATACAACGGTCAACTATTGTCAGAAATCAAAACTTGTCACAACTAAAAACAGTAGATTTCCTAGATTTCGACCGTAGCCTTCATGTTGTACAACTCAGTAGCTTGGTGATGGAACTTTATCATTTTCAGTCTTCATATGGAGGAAAATTCAACGGTCAGCTATTAATAAAAATACAAATTGACTAAAAACAGAAATACTATCCATCCTCAACTGTAACCGTATCTTTCATGTTGGAAAAAAAAGGAACAAATGGATTTGCGTGGATTAATGTAACAACTTGGTGCTATATAAGTGATTGATAACAGCGTATTATTTGCATGAGTTAACAGATAAACTTGTGGTGCGTTGGTTAGTACTCAATGAGTTAACCGTAAACATTCTCAGTTACCGTCTACAAAACAATCAGGGCTGTTGCTACGCTGCGCTAGGGAATACTTACCGTATCAAGAAAAAGGCCAGTAGGTAAAAAAGTAGTGCTTTGAGTTTTTGGATGTCGGCTTGACTTAACGAGCAATAGTAATAGGGGGAGGGGCATCGTGGTCTCGAGGTAGTAAGGTTGAAGGCTTTCCTGTGGACTTTAGTATTTTTCCCTGGTCTCTAGGTAGTAAGCTGGACGTGTGTACTGTTGCGATTGTAAAAAAATCCATTGGCAGTTGGAAATCAAAAAGAGTAGGCTAACGGCCCTGCCCGGGCAAAATTTAGAATAAAAATCTAACTTAAGTATTTCAGGATCCTTGCCGGTGCAACGGAGTTCGTGCCCAGATCGTACCGATCTAAATATGACTCCGCACTGTTAAATCGCTCTTAAAGAGCCTTCACAACATGCATCCTGTCATACATCAGTTCACCATTAAGCGGTGGAGAACCGGTCAGTCTAACTGCATGTTCATTTCCCAACACAGCTGGATATTCTGGATAAAATATGCAAAGGATGCTAACTAACCTTAACCTCTGAAGTGATGCTTGCCACTGTACGGAGCATGCCTATCTTTACCTTTCTCAACATGCTCTGCGAGTCAGTTACAATCACGGTGGGTGCGTACAGCTGATTCTCAAGCCAGCGAAAGGCAGCAGTGACTGCCTCCACCTCCATTCTCAGACTAGACGTTGTGATATCATAAGCCAGGCGACGTCCATTCGATTTTGCTATGAACCCCTATGCACTTCGACAGCCCCACAACACAGTCATCTGTAAAGAATATCACATCATATGGGAGTGTAGTAGTAGTAGTAGTTGTAGTAGTGGTAGTAGTGGTAGTAGTAGTAGTAGTAGTAGTAGTAGTAGTAGTAGTAGTAGTAGTAGTAGTAGTAGTAGTAGTAGTGGTAGTAGTAGTAGTAGTAGTAGTGGTAGTAGTAGTAGTAGTAGTAGTAGTAGTAGTAGTAGTAGTAGTAGTGGTAGTAGTAGTGGTAGTAGTAGTAGTAGTAGTAGTAGTAGTAGTAGTAGTAGCGGTGGTGGTGGTGGTGGTGGTGGTAGTAGTAGTAGTAGTAGTAGTAGTAGTAGTAGTAGTAGTAGTAGTAGTAGTAGTAGTAGTAGTAGTAGTAGTAGTAGTAGTAGTTGCTGCTGTTTTTGTTGTTGTTGTTGGTGTTGTAATCTTATTCTTCTTCGTCTTCTTCGCGTTCACCAGCTGTAAACTCTGGCGAAAAGTTCTGGTTGTTCATCCACTTTTGGACTGCAGTCCTGTTCCAGAACCTGAGTGTTGCGTGTGCATCTGTTTGTATGCAGACTCCTGGTTCCTTGTCTCTCAGGCAGATGCACTCCGACTTCGAAGGAAGCTCCCAGTTAGTCGACTCTCACGAGATGCTTTTGGAAAGGCAGCGGGTCTATTCTTGTTTTCCTTTTGATGGGGCCCCGGAACCCGCACAGTGTGTGGTAATGAAAGTGATATACTTGGAGATCAAGTACATTACAATAAAACAGAAAGTCGTAAACGTTTAAACTTATTTGCATTTAGTTATACACAAGCAAGCAATTCACAACCGAGGTAAACAAATCATAAACGTTGCAGCGTTTTGACAACATAGCCCTTCCCACACCGAAGCTTGCAGCTATAGATCGGAGACCTACTTGGGTCTGGTTTATGGTCTTTACAAGCCGATAACACTCCCACGTCGTTCAAGTTAATGGGCTCGACCGATTAACTAGCTTTTTCCCTTACAGGGGTGTTCCTGTCAATGACGTTTTAATGTAGCTAAGCAAAACAATAATATAAGGCAGGGGACGTTGCAGGCAGCCACGGTAGAACGGTAAACTTACCTCTCTGTTCGCCTATCTGCCAACCTGCCGGTTTGTCTGTCCACCTGACAATCTATCTGTCCATCTGACAGTATGTCCGTCTCTTTGTGTACATGCTATCCTTTTTCTCTCAAAGGCATTTCCACTCTTTTCGGAGAAAATTAGAGATGCATACAGGTGTGCGTGTGTGTATACATATATATATATATATATATATATACAAATGCTTCACTTTTATATTATATATATATATATATATATATATATATATATATAGGGAGCGGAAGGAATGAGGAGAGGGTGTGAGACAGAGTGATATAATGTGAAAAACACAGAGACATATTTGTCTTGTAACTGATGACTATATAATGTAGAGAGTGAAGAAGCGGAAGATGTCAACAAGGGAGCAAGAGAAGGACAAATAAGGACGAGAGAGAAAGAGATGCAGACACGGCAAGACACGGCTTCACTAAATGATTTTTTTTTAAAAGTTGAAAAAAAAAAAAAACCGAAAAGTAAACGACTCTTTCCACGTGTTCAGGCGTATGGGCACATATGGATAGATCTCTATTTTATAGACCAATCGGCACTTGAAGGGTGATGTGGTCAGCATCACGCCGGCCGCCTTTACTTCTCGTGACTGCACCTGGTAAGCACTAAAGGCTGGGTCGACCAGGGAGCCAAGTCATTTTCACTTAATGAAGGTAAATATTTAATTAGAATTGTGTCTATTGAACATCGATTTGTTAAAAGTCTATCTAAAGACAGGAACGTAGACGCAAAGAAAACATTTTGGTACTGGATGTGTGGGCGTTAAAGGGGTTGGGTGGGGGAAGGGGAATCTATCCTTTATTATTTTTATTGATATTATTGTGATTACTAAATGGTAAATGAAAATAATATATTTGAAAAAACATCAAATGTAAAACAAACTCTTGACATGGGAGTGGGTAAATATATACAGTACATAGACAGAACGATAGAAAAGACAGAGTTTATTTTGAGACCCGTCGAAGAACTGATCGACTGATAGAGGAGAGACAGGCGTGGATTAAAGGGTTAGTAGATTATGCCTGGATACTGATAAATATCACTCTCATTAAACATCAGAAAACGAGTACTGGCGGGCTGCGTGGTCTCGAGGCATGGTGTCCACCTCGAGTGCCAGAGGTTCCAAGTCTAGTGTCGCCCACCATCGCCCCGGTTTGTAGATGGAGTACACTGGGGTACTATGACAGCGACCACCTGCCCTGTTGTGTTTTGGTTGAGAAGAACGGAAAAAGCAGTCAGAGAAGCAGAATAAATATTTTCCAGTATGATAACACAGGACAGGATGCCATCAACAAAGTCAGACGCTGCAAAGTAAACACATCCCGCAGACAGAAAAAGAAATGGACAGCCACCGTGGTGGGATGAAGAGGTTGAAAGGGCATGGCTGGAAAAAAGGCAGGCCGTCAAGGTGTTGCAGAAGGCCAGGAAAAGTAGCACGCCGTAGCATGAGCTCCTGGGTGACCTGAAAGATAAAGTCAATAAGACAACGATGGCTTTCAAGCTATGGGCAACGCAGGTCAAGATTGAGAAATGGGACTATTACTGTAGGAAGGTGTGCTCTGAAGGGTCTCTTGCCAAATTTGGGCGACTTCATAGGGCAATGAATGGCACCACACGACGTCGGGGTATCCCAGACTTTCAAAGTGCAGATTTGACATGGAGGAAATCTCATGCAGATAAAGGACAGGCTTTTCTTCAGCGCTACTTGGACCAGACTGACCAGAAAGATGAGGCAGTCAGACTGAGAGTTAGGTCAACACTTTCAGAATTGTGTAAAAAAAAAAAAAAAAAGCAGAGTTAAATGACGATTACAGTATTACAACTGAGACCACACGGGCAACACTCAAGAAATCGCCCAACACCTCATCAGGCCCTGACGGCATCCAGTATGCTGATATGCTGCAGATGTCAAAGGACGATATGTCAGAACTGGCAGGAGAGAACTGGCAGCATCAGAAGTGGTCAAATCAGAGAGGAGTGACTACATAGCTACCTACTACCATTACCAAAACCAAAAAAAAAGACCATTCCAAGATCAGTGGCTTCAGAATCATTATCATGCAGAACACTACAGGCAAGCTTCTTTAGAAAATTGTAGCACGTAGACTCGCTGATGACTTGGAAAAGCATGACAGGTTACTATCCAAAATTGGGGGATACAGATGAAACAAAGAGACATGGCTCAATGCAACAGTCTTCGCCTGTGAAGTCTATGAAGGTTTTCAGATGAGAGAAGAGACATGTGCAGCTGCACTAGATTTAGAGGATGCGTACAACAGAGTACCATTTGAATACTTGGTTCACATACTTCTCCAGCTGCAAGTATCTCCCTTGACCACCCGTTAGGTAGCCGCAGCACTTTTTTCAGAGACGGGTGACACTCAGGTGTGATTGTTGGTCCTCAGAACCAATAACCATCAGCCCAGGATGGCCTCAAGGTTCTCCGCTGTCTCCACTGCTATTTAACTTGTACACAGTGCTGATAACTGATCAGCAGTTGCACAAAAGTGGCAGGACCTTTTCATTTGTCACTTCTTAGTATATCAACATGGAAGAGATCGTCAAGATTTTACCAAGTCAATGCAGAGTAAACTTAATCGCATCTCCTCCTGGTATGCAGATTCTAATGCTCTTGTCAACATTTCGAAGGCCTCAGTAACGTGGTTCTTCTTGAACACGCATATAGTGAAGGCAGACTTACCAGTAGTAGAAAGCAGAGAGGAAATTTTGGTGAGAACAAATCTGAAGACATACCTCGGAGTAAGGTTTAATCGCAGCTTATCCTTCAAAAAATATGTTGATCATGTCATAACAAAAGCACGCAAAGGCCTGTCAGCAATGAGGGTCCTGGCCGCCGCTAACACTGAGCAGAGACTGCTTCTGCTTCTGTTCCAGGGACTTGTCCTTTCTCCCATTGAATATGCTCTTGACATCTTCACTGTCAGCAAAGTTCAAATTCAAAGACTTGAGAAGGTGCAAATTGAAGCATGCGCATTATCCTGGGTGCACTGGAGACACCTCTTTTGTAGCAGTGAGGTACCTTCTTGACTTCCCTACCATGCACTACAGGATCAAGATCTGGATGGCTCGTGCATACCTCAAGATAAGCTTAGATCTGAAGTGCCCTTTGTACCATATGCTCTTCAAGAAAAAAAAAAGCGATAGGCTCAAAAGGGGCAAATCATGGCTGGGTATGGCAGAGGATGACATCATGGAGGTTTGAAGCCTTACACACATCCATCCAGGTGAGGAATGGATACCAGCGTCTAGAGCTCTCAGTCTCACATTCTCCTGTGTCGTGACGCTCTATAGGAGATGTCGGGAGCAGAATTCAGCTGCTGTCAATGCCGAGGTATGCGAACTTATTAGTGACAAGTCAGATGGGACAGATGTGGTGATCTTCACAGACGGGTCCGTTTTACGAGGACACAAGTGCAAGGGCATTTACAGCTCGCTCTTCAGGCACAACAGGTCAAGAAGCCAGTCGTGCCTTCTCCATGACAGCCAACAGCATGACGATTGAAGTGATGGCGATGACACAAGCTTTCATGGGACTAGAATCATAGGACTATTCCCACGTGTGTGTGCTGAGTGACTTTTTGAGCATGATCCGGCCATTAAAGGCAGGCTGGTTACGCAGAGAGTGGTTTGAGTCATTGCAAAACTCTTCTGAGTGTGCAGTTATCTTCATTTTCGTGCCAGTTAATGCAGGCGTTATTGGTAATGAAAGAGCTGACTGACTGGCAGGTGCTGCATTAATTGAAGATGGCCGACCCGTGGATACGCAGATATTGTGATTGTTCTTAGAGAGATAGGACGTTCTGAGGATTTTGGAAGCAGCGTGTCCACATCACTGCTAAGAATACGCGAATTGGGAGTAAAGATCAGCACAGCCAAGCATGAGAAGCACACCGGACGCACAGGAAGTCTTGTTAACTAACATAGGACTGGCACTATTTACCGCACGACGTTGATGAAAATGTTAAGAGGGAAATCTGAGCGCCTATGGATGTGTCCAGAGTGCCGTGAAGATAATCTAACTCATAACTCAAATATGTAGACTATACGGGTTGCCTTTGACTTCCGTTCTCGCCCCCATTTCCTTCCCATACATATCTGAGGTACCTATTTTATTATATTCAACATGGGAACAATAACAACGGATATAACACACCCCATTTCACATGACCACTAAACCACGGACCAGTGATCAAGTAAGCCGCCAAACCATTCACTATATCATTGGAGATACTAATGTTAATACTTGACAGGCTAACAATTTTAGGTCAAGAATTTATGAAATTGGATAAACTATGCCCCCCTCACGCCCACCCCCCCCCCCCCAAACCACCCTCTTTCTTATCCTACACATTCCAGTCCTTTCGCTCAGAGTGAAGTTTAGTGTCTATTTAAAACTATAATTAAGTTGGTAAACAGGACTGTGAAAATAGGGCAAAGTTGGTCCTATGTAGGTCCTAGTCGGCGTATGTGGTTTAGGCTAAGCGAATGCTCTTCGTTATGCCGAGATGCCGGGTTCGATCCCTCGGAAAAGGGACCTTTATTTTTTACTTTGGGACAATAGTCCTCAAATCCCATTCTCTAACTATGGGAGACAATTATTAACGCGCCTGGGTCTTGTTAATGACGCTCGCCATCGCCATGGATTGTAATTGTCTTGCCTTCCTGTGGCAGTGTTTCCCATAGTGGTCGCTACAGCTCCCCTTCCCGGGCGGCATGCTTTCTATAGTATGGCACAGTAAGATATATTCTCTCAAAATAGGCAACCGATTTGAGTTGCTGTGTTATTCAACTAACGCCATTTACCGTTGCACTCCGCCCCCCCCCCTCCCCCCTCGGTAAAGATAATACTGTATCTGATATCTTCTGCGCTTTCTGTTCTGTGTGTCGCATATTTTGCACAGTATGGAGAAACCAGTCTGGCAACTATCTATCGCAGCAGACCCTAATAACAGTCTTTAGGATGATGTGAAGACAAAGGGTGCAGTAAACAGAGGAATCGAGCTCTTTCATTGGAATCAGACTGTGTACAGTAATAATTATTTGTTTCATTAAATAATGCTACAAAACTTTTAACCACTTCCGGTGTTGTAGGAATGAAAAATGATTGAAAGATACCCATGTGGTTGCCAGATTTATATTAGTATACACCGACCAAAACTTAAATGTAAGAAGACACTTGATGTGATGTTTCAGACAAGTGTTGAATAGTCTGTAACATACCATGTGTTGTTTCTGTCTGAAAAAGTGCCCCCCCCCCCCTCCCTCCTTCCCAATGAATCAAACTTTTTAGATAATTCTAACCTAAAACTAACTATTAAACCATGTGACAATTTTCAAAAACGGGAAAAGGGGCAGTAGTCGCATCCATTGCTCAAACCATCTGGGTCCAGGAATTATGTTCACTTGTTGATGGTCTGTCAGAGCTATCGTTCTATAAGATCAGGTAGCCAGCCTCAAGCCAAACTGTCTTAATCAACTTCTGACAACATGTATGGCACATTACAGTGTTACTATCCGTGGCTTTCCTTCCTCTGTGTTGCTTCCTGTTGATTTCCAAACCCGATTTTGGAGGCGGGGAAAAAAGGAATAGACACATTGCCCACCTAAGATGAAGCCGAGATGGGCACCCAACAATGAGCAATGACCTTTAGTCCTGTTTTGTGCAGCATTATCTGAAAGTTTTCAGCAGACGTTTCAATGTGAACTCGACAGCGATGACGTCATCCCGGTTCAGAAATAGCGCCTGTATAAACACCGGGGGTCTGGCAGTACTGTGTGACCGAGGTGCAATTGGGCCTATGGGAGAATTTAAAGAGAACAGTCTTACACAGTTAACCCCACATGACCCAACACTTGTTCTATTGTTAACAGTAAGTTTCCTAAGGAGTATTTTAATATCGCCTTCTGTTTTCACGATGATTACAATATGTTGTCTCCTGTGCTACAGCAACCTTCAAGGAAAGCAGCTTCTTCTTAGGCTTCATCAGCTGTAAACTCCGGCGGAAAGTTATGGCTGTTCGTCCATTCATTAACTTTAGTCTTGATCCAGAACTTTCATTTTGCGTGCACACCTGTTTTACATTTCAGGCTTATTTGTATGCAGACAGCTGATTCCTTGCCTCTCGGGCTGATGCACTTAGACTTTTACGGAAACATCCCGATTAGTCATCTCCTACGACATGCTTGTGTGTGGTTGGGGGGGGGGTGAGTCTATTCTTTGTTTCCAGGCAAAGCTCTAGAACCCAAAGGGTGTATTTGATATAGGAATGTAGATAAGCACATATGGAAATATTGGGAGATTAGGGGGACTCAATACAACACACAGACCTACTCAAAGAGAGAGAGAGAGAGAGAGAGAGAGAGAGAGAGAGAGAGAGAGAGAAGAGAGAGAGAGAAGAGAGAGAGAGAGAAGGGAGGGGGGGGGGGAGTCGGGGATGGTAGTCTCCATGGCGAAGTGATCCATCCGTGTACCTCGCGCTCTGAAGTTTCACGGACGCATCACTCAGTTCCACAAGCAGATACCGCGGAGTACTAAATTAAATTTTATCAGAACTATTTTTTGGGGCCAAGACTATGCTATCAGTGCCAAACGTGGACACTAAACATCCTCAAATGAACGTAGAATGGTGACAACAGAGATGAAATGCCTTAGAAGAGCTGCAGGAGTTTCAGAGACAGAATACGAGATCACGAAATCAGTCGAATTCTAGAAATAAAGCCAGTCTTACAGGTTATCAAAGAACAACAAATGAAGTGGTTTAGACGCCTAACAAAAATGCCCTGGTACTATCTACCACAGCGAGACACACTTAAACGTTACACTAGGGAATAGAGCGAGCGGAAGACCTAAGAAACAATGAAGTGATGGCATTAAAAACAGCCTTACAAAAATGAACATCAGTCTTAATTGTGCTCTTGACACAGCTCATCAACGAACTCCACATCTACCCCCCCCCCCCCCAACACTTCACTGAGGAAAAAGATGAAAAGATGGAAAAGAAGAAGAAGTCATTCAGTTCAAGGATGCATTTTAAAACCGAGATCAGAGGGGTTCGTTTCTGGAGATACAGAGTTCGTTCTATGTGTGACGCTCTGGGTAGACGGCAAATCGTTCTGCAGTTTTACATGGTGCAATGAAGTGAAAACTCTCTAAGATAACTTTAATAGACACAATCGAACGAGCAGCCTCAGACGCTGACACACACATAAGGATACAGATACACAGAGACACACATAGACGCATATAGACAATAGCACACACACACACAGACACACACACACACACACACGGAGGCACAGAGGCGGAGGTAGATAGAACACATAAACTCACACAGAAACTTAGTGCGGGCGTGCATGCGCAGACACATACACAATCACACACACAAAGGCAGACGTAGGCAGAAGCACAAACTAACCTAAACATAGACACGCTTAAACAAAGATATGCACAAATATTTCTGTCTGCTCTCTTCCCGCCCTCCTCTCTATCTCTCCCTGACTATCTATCTATTTGTCTATCACTTACATACATACAGTCGGCGTCTTTCGCTCCGGTGTTGCACGCGCTTCGTAATGCCGGGTTGCCGGCTTGGTTCCCATCTGCGAACGGTTTGTCCTGCGTTGGTTTCGATAGTGGTACCAAGAGCCGACCATCTAGAAAGCAAAGGCAAACTACTGGACGTAAATTTGCATAGAGAAAGCAAAACAGCAAAAAAAAAAAAATGTGGACGGATTCACACTTTCGCACACAAATGGTCTCGTTCTCTCTCTCTCTCTCTCTCTCTCTCGCTTTCTCTGTGTGTGTGTGTGTGTCTCTCACATATACACGCACGCACACACATACACACGCACCACACCACACTCGTAGGTAAGTTAAACGAAACATAACCACAGACAAGAACATCAAATCCCAGCAACCCATTGTAAAATATAAGAAGAACTACTAGAACCAAGGAGAAAGGAAACGGCCTACAGTGTATCGTAAAACAAACAAGGCACAGAGAAACCTCGTACATCCTGCACTGATTGCTCAGGAAACAGAATCTTAAAAACGTGTTACGTATTCTGCAGGCTACAGACCTGCTGAGGTAGGTCACACACACAGACTGCAGACAGTTTCTTGATGGCAGGGCGTGTGAATCACGGACATGGACGACTCCGTCATCTTTGTTAGGGTGGCGTCTTTACCATACTACTATGTATACTACTCTTCTTCTGCCTTTCTACCCCCACCTCACCTCTTTTCCGTAGAGCATATGCCCTCAACTAACTCACGCCAGGTCGTTATATCCTTTGCAATCGCACGCAGCTCTCCCCATGTTCTCCTCATCTTTTTTAACTTTACACTCTAGCTCCCTTCTCTGTGATTTTTTGGGGTGGTCCTCCTTTATTTTCTATGTCCCTGTGGGTTCCAGTGCAAACACTGTGCTAGTTATATTGTTCTCAGGCTTTCTCAGCGTGTGTCTTATCCAACGCCAGCGTCTCTCCCCCCCTCCCCCACTTCTTGGTCCACTGGAACTTGTTTTGTCATGTTCTACTTTCTTTACGTTCTATTTTACCTCTTCGGGTGTCGAGGGAGATAAAAGGTCCTGTTTCGTGCTCTTCTGGCTGCTTCGACCATTAGCACATCGTGGTGCTGTAGAGTTCCTCTTTTGTTATCTTTCTATATGGTTCTTGGTAGACCTTTTGCTCTACGTCCTTCTTCTCTTTTCGTATATGCCATGTATGGTAAAGCATCAGAAGGCATTCTCTCCTAGTGAGCAAACCATTTGATTTGCTGTCTTTGTATGTAATTTAGAATTGGTTCTGTGTCGACTTTATTTCATATGACCTCATTCCTGATTTTATCTCTTCTGGTCACTCCTACAGGTTTTTTTCAGACACTTCATTTCCATGGTTAGTAATTTTCGTTTATGTTTTGTTGTGAGTGACCACGCTTGGCATTGGTAGCATAGGGTAAGAATGTGTATGAGATGGTTCTTTTTGCTGATTGGGATTTCCTCATGCTTTAAGAGGGCTGAAATACTACAATTCAGTTAATGAGTTAGTCAGTAAATAACTAAATGTCAGTTCCAAAAGTCTCGCTGAACTTTAAAAATCTGTAATTCAGTAACCATTCGGGGTAATTTGTTGCTATTTGGCATGTAACCTGGAAATAACAATGTCCTGGTAAGTAATTTGTGTGTGTGTGTGTGTAAACGTAAACATTTAGTTTTTACCTACCTTATTTGCTGTGCATGAAAAGAAAACAAAAACAGACACCGATTCAAAACAAAGAACATGCTTACAGTAACTTGAGTAAACTCAGTATAGGGAAAATATCAAAACATCACATTGCACGCGTTTCATGGGCGTTTCACTCTGAGTGGTCATCGCCAGCAGTTGCCTCCCTTGAGTTCTTTTCATTGTATGCCCTATAGGCTATTAAAATAATCCTCACGTATCGCTGGACAGGTGGACTGATTTCCGAACAATGTCCGTATGTCAATTACGGTATATTTTTTTAGGGGTGAAAAAATTATTAGTTAAAGAAAGATCACAGAAATTCGACGTTTTGAGAAAACAGCAGAATCCTCGCAACTGTAAGTTAAAAATCACAAGGACAGTGGAAATCTAAGGCCACAGAGAACAGTTCGTGTTGATCCCTACAGGAGTTTTCGAGAGATTTGTTAAAGTGTGACGCCATGGGTTTTGAATCATACTATAATTGCAATTCCAGCTTCACGACAAACGGGTCACAGCGGACTCAGCTCAAAGGTAGTTACTCTAAAGTAACAGAAGAGAAAGTTTTAAAGTTACAACTTTCCTGCGTGGGTTTCGAGGTCTTATTGTGGGGGAGGGGAGGGAAGAATATGCCAACTAGCCCCTCATCACCATTTGTGGCAAGAAAGTAAAACTTCTGCTTCAGTGTTTTGTAAGACACGGCGGCTTTTGTAAACCAATGGTGGGGAACGTCTGACCCGCGGACCATACGAGGCCCGGGAGCCGTAAAAGGCATGAGAAATCATTAGGTCTAGCTCCACTAAGGCAATTATATGGTTGACCAAATTTAGGAGGCTAATGTTAAGTAAATAATTGTCAAATGTATCTTGGCAGACACATTAAAGGTTTCCGCCTGCGCCGTAAAATGTAAACGCATACTGGTGCCATTAATATTTAGTTTTGTAGACACATAGGGATCAGATCAAGAGAACCGTTTGTGTACTTGTCACTGTTCATATTCACAGGGGTTTTCCAACCTGGTGAACGCAAACAAGGTACACTGAATGTACACAGAAGGGCCACCATATAGGGGAAGGCTGACAATACGGAGAATAAGGAACACACGTGCGAGGACCAACTAAGGGGAAGACTGACAATGGAAAGAAGATCCACCATACGAGGAAACCTATTCAAGATGAAAAACTTTCTGCACATGGAAGACCAACAATACTTGGGAACCTACTACACGGGGAAGACTTTCTATACAAAAAAGCCTAAAAGTCAAGGGAACTACTCCACTGGGAAGACTCTCTTAATAATAAAGCCCAACAATCAAGGGAACTACTCCACGGGGAAGACTTTCTTCACAAGGAAGACCAACCAAACGATAAAGACTGACCACACGTGAAAGACGAGCAATACTGGGAGGGTTACCACACAGTAACGCGGACAATATGAGTAAGTCTGGACTGACAGGGAAGATAGACAATTTGGGGAAAAGCTCAGGAGGAACGGAAAATATTGGGAAGACTAACCACAGATAGTATACGGACAATGCAGCGGTAGAACTATCACACGGCCACACACACACACACACACACACACACACACACACACAAAGTAAATAACTGCAGTCTGGGGGGAGAATAGCCACGGGGGAAAGGGAGGGGGGGGGGGAATGACCAGAATAGAAAACGAGCAATAAGGAAATGATTCACTACGCAGGGAAGCCTGACAATACGGGAAAGCTGGCCAAAAAGAGAAAGCGGAAAATACAGAGGAAAAGTGACCACGTAGGTCGTAGAGGAAAGGCAAAGCGGAGAATACCTTCCACAGAGAAAAATATATTACACTACTAGGAAGACTAACGACACTGCAAAACCACACACACACACACAAACACATCACACACACACACCCACCCACCCACTCACCCACCCACCCACACATACACGCACGCTCGCACGCACTTACGGACACACACACCCACCCACACAAATATATATCTCCAGATTAGATATTATTTAGACCCTGAAAAGTTGTGAGTTCCAACAAAAGCTCAAAGATGCTTTCACTGATATCCAGGATAACTCTACAGCAAGCCTAAAATGGGATGCAGTTAAGGAGACAGAAACAGCTGCATCAGTCTATGGGATTAGAGAACATAGATGTAAAGACTAAAAAGGACCCTTTTCCACGCCTTTATGCGTATAGGGCATATAGGGCTAGACCTATATTTTTATAGACCAATCGGCACAAGATGGGTGATGTGGTCAGCATCACGCCGGCCGCCTTTACTTCCTGGGACTGCACCCGGTACCCACTCAAGGCTGGGTCGACCTGGGAGCCAAGGTCATTGATGTAAAGACTGCTTGGAAGCAAATAGCCAGACACCCTCACCTTTAATTGACAGCAAACAGTTAATACTACTCAGAAACAAGGAAAGAACAACATGGAACACCCTCAATAATGTGAGAGAATCTAGAAATCATTTGCAAAAGGTAGCTAGATTATGTGCCAGTGACTACTGGATCCATTTATGTTTTATCCATGCCTTCTCATAGCGTGTGTGGATTTTTATCATGATATGGGGCATCTCAGGTTGACCCAGCCTAAAATGGCTGTCCTGGGCAAGTAAAGACGGCTGGCGTAATGCGGACCACTTTACCCACCTAGTGCCGATGGTCTGTAAAAATATGGATGATATTCCCATATGCCTGATACGCCTTTAAGGCGTCAAGGGGGGTTTTTAATTTACTTTACTTGCTTTACTCATAGCGCGGTATAGCATTATCGTCTGGAAAGACGGAAAGGTGCCAATCACCATCAATCATAGTACCAGCCCACCCAACTAGATTTTTTTCGTGAAAATGCTGATGTACAGAGGAATCCACCTTTGTCACAACAGACAAAAAAAAAAAGCCAGTGAATTACTATACTGTTCAGTTTATCTAGCGAAAAATTTTCGACATGGCGTGTGGAAACTGGCCTCTTTGATCTATATCAGAACATGAGACTGACCTAAGGCTGTCATCTCGACCCAGCCCAAAATGTGCTATTGAACATATCATGGAAAGTAAAGGCTGTCGACATTTCTCATCATCATCATCATCTTCAACGATCAACGTTTTTTTGTGCAACCATTTCACTATTGGTCAGAGATAAGATAGTGCGCGTGAGATAATTCACCGCGATATTTTCGGTTGCAGGCACTCCTGTGAGACAAATTTCTCATCTCTGGCTGGCAAAGTCTGAGCAGTACTATAAGACATACAGCGGAGTTTACTCTGGTAAACCACAACAACATGCCGCAGAACTAGCAAGCATTCTTCAATGCAGATGAAGTCTGAGTTTACAGTGGACCTCATTTATCAACATTGAACGTAGGGTTTCTCTCAGAAGTCCACTGGGTCATTAGCGCAATGCAGACTGAAAAGTGCATAATCGGCACGTTTTTTTGTGTGTGTTAATTATATTGTGAAGCTTGTTGATAAACTTTTCGTTCGGTTTTATATATTTTCGTGATGTTTGAATAGCTTTACAGCTTTCCTAGTCGCCCGTTGTCGCCTTTTTTACTATTCTCTGGTCCCACGTGCCTCGTCAGTCTATTGACAAGACATCCACCTAGCTGCTTCGAGATACTAAGCTAAGTGAATTTTGTGTATTTGTGTGTTTTTGTTTTATTCGTGTATGTGCTGAGGAAGGCTCAAAAACCCTAACGTTCACGTTTTGTTTGTGTTTGTAAAGGTTGCTGATATACTTTTCGTTCGGTTTTATATCTCCTTTTAATCGGCTGCTGCAGATTTCATCTGTTGCTTTCGATATCCATTAAATGGGTGTCAGTAAAGCCGCGAATGCATCTCATCTCATCTCATTTACAATGGAAGGATACAAGAGGATGCTTGTTGCGCAAAAGTGAATGCTCTTGTCGAGTATCTTTTTCGATCCTCTGTTATTTGTGACATTGTGACCGTGGGGAAGTAAGTTCGTATTGCAAACCATTACACTTCAGTGAACTATTTGTAGCTCAGAAAGGATGTTTTGAGAGATCTAAACAACGTGTTTTTACATGGGGCGTTGCACTACTAAAGCTAAACATTAGGAAACATGAAAGACAATCAAGAAGTACATTACTACGACACAGTCGATAAAAGACTCGCTTTCAAATCCAGCTGCGACTCGCTGCAGCACACGGCCGGTGTTCGAAACCGGGCGGTTGCCAGGGTTCACCCAGCCTTTAGGGAATTGGTACCAGAGTTAACACTCTAGGATAAAGGGAGTTTCTTCGCTGTAGCTACGGAGTTTCGTGCGGACGGCGACACATGCTGACAGTTTCTTAACAGCTGTCCGTACTGGTGGCAGAGCACTTATTGTCTATCACCATTTGTAATTACACTGGTTCACATCTCCCGACTGTACCTTTTACCTTTTTACTAAGAATCACAATGAAGGGAAAGATGGTGGTGGAAATGAGAGAGCAGACGCCCTGGCTGGCAGGGCGACTCTCAGGTATGGGACCCCAATGGACAGAAGAGACAACATCAATGCCGAACGAGAGACTAAACGCTGTGAGGCTTTCAGTTTTGTGGAAAATGATTTTTCACTGGATACCCTGAGTTGGAGCCGCGAGACAAGAAAACGACCCAGTAGCCAGCCGTCGTCACACTGGAGTTGTTAGCCTAAAAACACTTGGAGACATTCTTAGGAGTGACGTCATCAGTGCCATACGAGAGATGAAACGTTGTGCGATGGAGATAATCTCTAAAATAAACAATGACAAATATTGATTTCGAATATTCGTTAAAAAAAAGCATAACATTCCAATTATAACACAAAGAGGTTAAACAAGATAACATTGATTACATTTATCTAGATATGTAAAGTCCTTCGCCTACTTTAACTGATGTTTATCAATGTTGATATTAGTGGTTCTGCCTTTTCTGAAGAATGTTTTCGCGTCTGTTTTGTCCACACCGACCTTCATATCATAACTGTAGTATCAACTTTGCATTAAGACATTCATCACATCAGCAAAGTTGATTAAATTGCTACTCAGAGCAATGTCTCCCCCTTGTAAATTTGAATACAAAAGACACAAACAATAGATTGCACAATTTATTGCCTGGCATATTTCTCTGTATCTCGTCATGTAAGTAAAGATCCCTCTTCACGCCTTTAGGTGCATCGCACATATAGGAAGAGTACCCATATTTTTACGGACTAATCGGCACTAGGTGGGTAATGTGATCAGCATTATGCCGGTCGTCTTAACTTCCCCAGGACATATATCCTGGTACCCATTTCAGACTGGGTCGACCTGCGACGCCCTATACCAAGATAAAAAAATCTACACAGCCAGCATTGGGTTTCGACCGCGGTTCGTTGGAATTACGAGTACGGACTCGCAACGCCTAAGCCACGGACGTCTCATCCCGTCAGATACATACAGGAATACAGCAGTAACAATTGATTAAAATGAGTGCTACTAAAATTAACCCGAACCGAAGACCTTCCCATGCTCACCACAAAACTGCGCGTCACGGGAAACGACTTCTTACAAGTTTATGTTGGTGCTTAACGTCCATTTTTTAGTCTTAGACACTACATCGCTGCTGCAGAATGGCGTCGACTGTAGGCCATTTACAGAGCATTTGTACTCAAACATCTTACTTGTAATAAAATCAGAGCCAGTGGGTCATCAAGATATTAACCTCCAAAAATGCAGAAGCAGTTAAAGAGTGAGTCGTTTATTGTTCCTCTACATACCAGTGACAGTAGGCTGAGTTCAACGTTTGCCTTATTTACTAACGGGGTAAGCTTTTCAATTGTCGAGTTGAGTCTTCTTCTTTGTCTTATATATTAATAAAGTAACAGAAAATATATTGATCGGCCCTCATAGAAAGAAGTAGAAAGATAGAAGAACACACAAGACAACATAAAAATCGAAAGAAATAGTTACCGATTCATCAGCTGTTAAATCGGGCGGAAAGTTAGGATTGTTCTGGATTGTACTTCTGACCGAGAACTTGATTTCTGCGTGCACATCCGTTTGACAAATGTGGCTCATTTTTATGTAGACTATTAGTTCCTCACTTCTTAGGCGAAGACTCCGACTTCGAGATTCTTCAGACTCAAACTTGAGTTAAAGGTAGAACGGAGCACTTTTGGGTTACTACCCTTATGCCATGATGTTAATCCGAAGCCATATTTTCTGTTGTCGTTTCATTGATACCAGATTGTAGCCTAGTGTCGTGGTTTTCTGTCCCTCCCTTGGGATTCTCGGGTGGCGTAAGTGGTGGATTTGTTCATTGTGTTGTATATTTTGTCTGGAAAGATTTAAGAACATCCGCGTTAGAAATGGTTATTAGATATCAATCAATCAATCGGGTGCCGTCTCCACAATGAAGGTTGGCTGCAATGGATCTCCAACAACCCCTGTCTCTTGCTCTTGATGTACACTCACGCATACTGCTGTTCGTCCATCTCTTGATGTTATCCTCCCACTTGTAACGCTGTCTGCCTTTTGCTCGCCTACCTTGAACCTTTCCCTCTAGGATGATCTTTACAATACTGTTATGTCTTTTAATGTGGCCAAAATATTTCACTTGTCTCTTTTTTATATCACCTAGCAACTCTCTTTTCATTCCCAATTTCCTCAGTACCTCTGTATTTGATAGCTTTTGTTTCCATGAAATACGACCTAATCTTCTGTATATCCACATCTCCAAAGAATTGATACGATTTTCCAGTTGTTTGTTCATTGTCCATGTCTCTGTGCCATACAGAGAAAATACATAACATTTGAGAATTCTCATTTTTAATGTATTGCTTATTACTCTTGATGCCAGTAACTTTTGTGTTTTGTTAAAAATGTTTTTGGCCATCCCTATTCTTTTCTTGACTTCTGTTTCACTTCTGCCGTCACATGTTATTACTTGTCCAAGATATAAGAAATTTTTAACTTGTTCCAATTTCACCCCGTTCACTGTGATATTCATTGTTAGCTGATTATTTTCTTTGCTAAACAAGACGAGTTAGGAGACTGTGAAAGGACATTGCAGTGGTACCTCGGAGCACCAACCTAATTTGTTCTTTGACGCCGTCCGTATACCGAAATGTCTGCCAACCAAAACAATTTTTCCTATTGAAATCATTGCAGATCCCAATTATTGCGGCCCCCCCCCCCCCCCCCCAAAAAAAAAAAAAACATACTGGTTTTTTATGTGTGAAGTTTTTATTTATTTAAGTGTGATAAAAATGTATATCATGAAGTATACAGCATAACTTTACCTTTGTGGTTGACAGTTGCTGGCACAGGTAGAACTAACGAACGAATGAACGAACAAATTTTATTTTTAAAATGTTACAAATTGGGCACGCAGGACCGTCTGACATTCGGCCCTTCTGATCACTCATCTTTCAGAGTAACAATGCCTGTTACCAATAATGTATGTTATGTTTTTAATAAAAATATACATTATAGAATAATGCATACATTCATCATGTATACACAATCTTGCATACTCAAACACACACGTACACAGTCATATACAGACATAAGTAATACATACATACACGCACCTACATACACACATACATACACCCACATGCATACATAATACATACATCCATACAAACACCAACACACATACATACATATACAAACATAAAACACACACACACACATGCATACATGCAAACATACATTCTATACATACACACCTACACATGCATAAACACTCAAACAATTACATATACAGACACCCACATACAAACACCCACAATCACACATATACACTCACATACAATCACACATTAGAGGAGGAGAAGGGTTAATCTTTCAAAAGTCTCATTCCAAAATAACCCTTGGTAACAGCTTATTTGTGCTGATGTCTGGCTCGCTAGCGTAGTTAGCTAAACCTGACTTTGCGACGACCTGGTGACGAACTTCTTGTGGTCCGGGTTCACGCCCGGGGGTAGGCAGAAAAGCCACATTTCTCCCAGCTTTACCGTATTTATCATGGAATCAAGGCCGAAGGGTTGCGATATCCATAATACCGACCCAAAGGGTTAACAACTCATGGTATCTTGATAAGGTGTCTGGTATTTTTTCTATCCTAGGAAGTGATTCGATTCCTGTCTGGGTGGCTACCAATAATTTGTTACTGTTTCCACCACTTGAGTCTTTTCTTTTATTAATATAGTCACTGCATTAGCCACATGAGCCGTCTTGGAGGCAACTTTGTTCTTGAAGATTTTACAGATCATAGATTTAACCATTTCGTTCTGTTTGGCGAGATTAGAAGCACGAACATCATTCTCATGTTTAGTGATTAATTCCTCCTTTGCTTCTACTGTATTATGCTTCGGCTTTTTTATGGCACACCCACCAACACTTTTCACTTTCTTACGAGTCATTATGAGGGGTATTTCAATATCAAAAATAACAGCAACAATAGCAACAAAATATATCAAGAACAACACAGCCACAAACAAGGTTTATAGCGTGTAACAGAAAACGTTGCGCAAAAGTCATGCTTGTGTGTTAGTGGGCCGAAGCATTGTTCGCGGTTGGAGTTGAAATTTATTCAGAAATTCTGTTCGTGAGCCGATTTGTTCGTGACTAGAGGTATTCGTAAGCGTAGGTACCACTGTATACCAGTGCATCCCGGCATTAACTATAAAGAAAGTGAAAGGTCATTTACATACACAGGGGCGCCAACACGAAGGAAACATTGGGGTGGGGGTGTGTGTCAGGGTGGGAAGAGGGGTCCTTAGGGCCTTTGTAATATTTGTAGGGGCCGGGGTGCAAGAGGCCTATGATTTGTTAAAGTTTGCAGTAATATTATTAATAATTATTACTACTAGTATGTGCTAAATGGCAAATTCAATAACTTATTTGAAATAATATGAAATAGAGAAACAAATGCCTTAAAAGAGAACGCCTATACATGGTTGGGAGGAGTCGCTTCACTTAGCGCCCCTTTGAACATTTTCTAGGTGGGCAGAGGCAAGGATAGTAGGGGAAGGTTGAAGCCTGGAGCCTAAGAACTCACTCCCTAAAACTGAGGGGTGAGCTGGGGGGGGGGGGATTGCTCATGGTGCCGTAGGGAACCACCCACCCCTTTTTTCCACAGTGTGCACAAAACACTGAGAAGAAGGAACTCACACAGTTTGGGCATCTTGTTACTATACAGCAAAGCCAGTGACCATACCAGGCTAAGGAGAGCCGATATGAGAGCAAGAGGCGCACAGAATAAATACGGACTCAAGACATTACAGACGTTGCGCATTCAAACGAAAGCCAGTGTCGTATTCTCTACCACTTATGTAGACAGTCATGTCTTAGTCTGGTGTGTTGTATTATAGTCTTATGAATTTTTGTATAGTTTGGTCTTTTGTATGGTCTAACGTTTTGTCTGCTGTTTTGTATAGTATATTGTTTTGCATATTGCTCCTGCTGATGCTCTAGAAATCGTTTCTTAGTTTGATTTTCCTTTGTATAGTCTGATGCTTTGTGTAGTATACTGTTTTATTTGGCCTGCTGTTTTGTGTAGTATAGTGTTTTGTAGTCTGATGCTTTGTGTAGTATAGTGTTTTGTATAGTCTGATGTTTTATATAGTATAGTGTTTTGTGTAGTCTGATGTTTTGTCTGGTAAAGTGTTGTTTGTTATCTGATGTATTGTGTAGTATAGTGTTTTGTATAGTCTGATGGTTTGTATAGACTAGTGTTTTATATAGTCTGTGATTTTGTATGTTGCACCTGATACTATAGAAATCATGTCTTAGTCTGAAGTATTGTTTTTCTGATGTTTTATATAGTCTAGTATTTTATATAATATGTTGATTTGGAAGTCTGCTATTTCCAATACTGCTTCTGCTTACACTTTAGAAATCGTGACTTAATCTAATGATTTGTTTGTCTGGTGCTTTGTGTAGGGAGATGTTTCGTATAGTCTGCTGTTTGAAATAGTCTGTTGTGTAAAGACTATGTTTTGTAAACTACTCCTGCTTTTACTTTACGTCATTTCTTAGCCTGATGTTTTGCAAAATATAATTTCTTGTATAGACTGGTGTCTTGCATAGTCTGGTGTTTTGTATAGTCTGGTGTCTTGTATAGTGTTTTGTATAGTCTGGTGTTTTGTATAGTCAGGTGTTTTGTATAGTTTGCAGTTTTAAACGTATGTTTTCCCTGCATATACCCCAGCAGTCATGATATGATGTTTTTTAAGCATGTTCTTATGCCTTATGGCGTATACCAAAGAAGGCAGCGGAGAGTTAATACATGTATACACACAGACTCACAGACATGAGAAATTACTACTTTGAAAGATAAGGCCAATGAAAGGATTGGGATATCTCCCGTTGCGAACCCCAGCGGTTCAGAATGTTACTCCTGCAGAAGAAGAAGAAGCAGAAAAAAAAGGAAGAAGAAGAAGAAGAAGAAGAAGAAGAAGAAGAAGAGGAAGAAGAAGAAGAAGAAGAAGAAGAAGAAGAAGAAGAAGGTCATTATCATCATTATCATAGCACCTCAGACACATCCATGTGTGCTCAGATCCCCACTCCCATCCTTTCAACATATACATCAGCCTCTTGCGACCAGTAGTGCCCGGTTCATGCTGTTTTTCACATTCGCCTGATGTGCCTCTCGTGCCTGGCTGTGTGATCTTCCCTCTGGTTTACTAACCTAACCTACCTACCTACATACTAGCAGTCAGAAAATTCATAGTCTGAGGTTTGGAAGACAAAGAACACGGATGTTTACTTGACCAATGCCATCTACTCTCAGACTGTGGTAGCCAGTGAACCAGCCATCGTTGTGATGCCCCTTGACGCCAGCGAACAC
>CAJHNH020000404.1:278141-393634 GCA_905116865.2 Candidula unifasciata | reverse complement strand
CTTTCTTCTTCATATCTTTCTGATGTTCGTAATCAATTTTCTTCTTATTAAAAATAAAACAGTTAAAAAGCAAAGTGAATAGATAAAAGATCATTTTCAAGCGAAGGAGAAAATCGATGGATGGATGAAAGGAAGGACGGATAGACAGACGGGCTGACGGACGGACGGTTGGATGAGTGGACGGAAGGAGCGATCAAAGTGGATGTATATGTGAACAATTATGTTATGCAATTTATAATTTGATGATTTAATAATTTTGCACTTGAGAAATCAAGAAGACCCTTTTTAAGTAGTAACAGGGCCTTTCAGACGATTACCTAATATAATTTCTGTGATTTTTGCGAACATTTTCTTCATTAATTCTTTTAATAACAATGAAACGACAGCATTTTTCCAGTATCCATATATTTACAAGGTATATATATTTTACAGTTTTCTGAGATCAGTTGGTGTTTTCAAAAAGGGTAAAAAGGGGGGAGGTGGGGGGGGGGGGGGGGGCTTTTACATGCTCCAACTCATGTCGTCGCACTATCATTTGCAATCGCACGCAGCTCTCCCACTGGACCATTAATGTCGCCGCATAATGGGACGCAATTTCTTGTTATTTTGAAGCCCCCCCCCCCCCACCCCCAATATAACCTAACGGTTAAATGGGGTTTATGGAACTTGTAGGTGAGTGATTCTCATCCAAATTGTGGCACCTTGTGTCATCGGGTGTTTCTCGCTCGTTGTGCGGTCCTGGTGGGGTTGTACGTCACTCTGCTCTTCTCATATCTGCCCCATCTTTTTAACCTCTCTCTAGTTCACTTCTCTATGATTTTTTTTATTGTTGGTTGTTTAGGGTCTTCCTTTATTTCCATACCTTTGTGGGTTTCAGTTTAAAGTCTGTCTAGTTATATAGGATCATCTATAGGTATATACCACTTACACACCATTGTTCATATAAAGCTAGTCTCATAAACTTCCCAGGACTTTACCTGGTACGCATTTTAGGCTGGGCCGACCTGGGAACCAAAATTATATTTATAAACACAAATTCCTCTCCATAGGGCGCCGTTACATTAATTCATCAGTACCAAGCATTTCATAAACTCCTATCATATCTTTCTTATTGTATATTCTCCTAATATATCTTTCTTATTATATATTCTCCTATTATATCTTTCTTACTTTCTTATTATGTATTCTCCTATTATATATTTTCTTGTTATATTTTTTCATCTATTATATATTTTCATATTATATATTCTCCTATTATATATTTATTCTCCTATTATATATATATATATTCTCCTATTATATATTCTTCTATTATATATTTATTCTCCTATTATATATATATTCTCTTATTATATATTCTCCTATTATATATTTATTCTTCTATTATATATATATATATTCTCCTATTATATATTCTTCTATTATATATTTATTCTCCTATTATATATATATTCTCCTATTACATACTCTCTTATTATTATATTCTCCTATTATACATTATCCTGTTATATATTCGCCTTTTATATATTCTCCTATTATATATATATTCTTCTATTTTTTTTATTCTTTTATTATATATTCTCCTTATATGTATATATATATATATATATATATATATATCATATATATATATATATATATATATATATATATTCTCCTATTATATTTTTCTCCTATTATATTTTTATTCTCCTATTATATATTTATTATTTATTATATATATATATATATATATATATTATATATATATATATATATATATAATATATATATATATATAATATGATAATATATAATAGGAGAATAAAAATATATATATATATATATATATATATATATATATATATATATATATTATATATATATATATATATATTCTCCTATTTTATATTCTCCAATTATATATTCTCCTATTATATATATTCCCCTATTATATATTCTTCTATTATAAATTCTCCTATTATATATTCTCCTATTGTATATTCTCCTATTATATATTCTCCTCTGAAGGTGTACGTCTGCTACGTGGCTGAAAATATAGAAGACAAGACAAAAAAACAAAGTATTATATCAAAGAGACCGTGGTACTGTTTCTGTTGTCACGCCTTCAAGATGGTGGACGTGGGCCCCAGTCCAGGGGTGTCGGCCGAACTAGAGCGCAAGGATAAACTGACTTTTCACAATATGAAAAGTAATGTGAGTAAAACGTTGCAATTTTGTTGGCTTTCCTTTACAGGACGTCGCAGAAGCAGAGGCCTAGAAAGGGGCGGGGGGGGGGGGGGGGGGGAGGGGGGTGCGGACCCCACTGGGTTTTATCATGGGAGGGGTGGGGGGTAGGAGGTAAAATTTAAAAAAAATGTGTTTCTAACATTACAAACAATGTGTGTGTGTGTGTGTGTGTGTGTGTGTGTGTGTTTCAAACAAAGAAAGGGCGAGGTGGGGGGGGGGGGGGGGGGGGGGGGGGGGATACTTACATTTCTGTACTTGTCCAAAAATTACGCTTTTGACTTTTATTATACATTTAGCCACTAATATTTTCTTGGGAATCACCATTACTCATATCCTTTTATTATTCAAACTGAGGCCAGTTGTATCAATTTCTACCATCACCGTGTCTATCAATCCTTGTAGTTCTTTTTGACTTGTCGCTATCAAGACGGTGCTATCAGGATAACGCAGTTGTTTATGTTATGATCACCAACTACAATTTCTGGCATACCTTTGACAAATCTCATTATATTTTCACCGTATATTAAAAACGAATCAGGTGATAGTAAACATTATTGTTGAACTTCCCTCTTCATGCTCCGAAATTTCCCCAAAATGGTCATGAATTCCTATAACCACTGTTTGTTGCTAATTCATGTTCTTTATAATTCGTAGATTTTCGCTACCAATGTTTAACTTTTCCAGAAGTTTATTTTTTAATGTTTCACTCAAACAAATTTGTTTGTATACCATTGTCGAAATCAATGCAAAAAAGTCTGGTATCTCGGAAATAGAAACCGGAGTTCAGTGTGGCAACTATGTAAGTAAGTGAAAAAAAAAGTTAGGTGAAGTAGATGTAACAAATTATAAGCCGTCTCCACAATGAAGGTTGGCTGCAGTGCACACACTTCTGACATGGGGAATACTGTGTGCTGGGACCCTAGTCTCCAAAGAATGTGGGATGAAATGACATGTTTAGGGCTTGAGTAATAACCGTTAGATAATTCTTTTCCCTGTTGGTACCATTTGAATTGGAACTCTTGCTTGCTTGCTGCTAAAGATGGGAACGAAGCCCCTATGGGTATGTCCCGAGTGTCATGAGGCTGAATTTTAGCTCATCTCAACTCTTTATAACGGTTATCCACCCTTATCTTATCACTACTTCCGTGGTCCTAATTGCGCACCATGTATATTCCAGGTTAAAAGATTATTTACGCCCAACAACGTGAACTACGAGATTCGATATTTAACTGGTAACGACCCAGCAACGGCCATTATGTCTTTCAGGTTCGCATCTGTATGTGTGTATGTATGTCTTTATGTGTGGGTGTGTCGTTGTTGTTGTCCTTATCTATCTTTGTCTAATGTATTTCTCTCCTTCATGTTGCCGTTGATACTGACGGCAAACAACTTCGATTTCCATTGGAGCGGGGTGGGGGGGGGTGGGGGGGGGGGGGGGTTTGTAGGGCGATGGAAAGAGAATAGACCCACTGTTAATTAATAAGCATATCGTAAAATACGATTAATTAGGATTTTCATGAAATCGGATGGGCTGGTCTGAAAAGTGCGGATATAGTAGCTTAGCTGTAAACCAAAACTCAACTTTTCAACCGCCCTTTTGAAGGCAAATGTAGAAGTAGAAGATGGGCGCATAGCAATTTCACAATAGTGATTGGTTGCAGATTGTTTGTGAATCCTCTGCTGTCTTTGGGAGCAGGTGATCTTCCTCTCATTAACGTTCACCAGCTGTAAACTTCAACAACAACATTAACACAACAACAACACAGCAACAACAACTCAACGAATCAAGTGACCAGTTGAAAACAAAAATCACTTATCAGCCACTGTGCGCTAAATTTTGAATTTTTGACATATTGTATACAAGATCGATGCATTTTGAATTCTGTATATATCACCCAACCATTGATTATTGCAATTTATGGAAGCAACCGTTACAAACTGGTTCACTCCAGAATTATGCAGACAAAAGGACATGGTTTTCACCCTGCGTTTACTCTGGTTAAATTGTAATCAACGGAAGATTGCAGATTGTGGAGATGCTTGATCGCCCACGCCAGTCGCAATAATGATGATTATGATGTGTTACATGAAGCACTTAAAAAAAAAATTAACAAAAAAATTAGCACCTGATTTTTATCCCTATGGCTGAGTCTTGGACAAAACGGTCAGCGGCCTGCAAAGTGCGTAGCAAAATCAATAACTGTGTATCTTCAGCAACGTTCCCCAATATGTTTTAAATACTAAGTCTTTCATAATCATCAGCATCATGCTGTAACACTATGTGTGGTTGGGTCACCAGTTTCTGTTGACTGTCTGATCAGCTTTCCCCACCTTTGGCGGTCAGTTGCGATGACATCATGGTTGCATGCCTGAGGCCTGTCCAGTCAGTCAGGCTCTGTAACCAGGTCTTTCTTGGTCTGCCTCTTGTTGCGTGCTAAATTCACTCGGCTAGTCAGAGGCGTGATCGCCTACGCCAGTCGTAGGACACAAGAGGATAATGGTAACAGAGTCGTGGGCAAAGGGAGTCCATCTGGCTTGAGATGAGAGACGAGTGCAAAGATTCATGATGTGCACGCATTCGTGAAAGAGGTGTTTCTAGATATTCACGAATAACAGTGACTTGCACGCGCTTAGCGAGAACCTTGCGGGGCTCAGAGAAGGAGCTAAAGGGGACCGTGGGTCTTCTTGGGTTCAGTGTCTCTCAGCAAGTCAGTGTGCGCGGGCGCATGTTCCGCTGTCTGTGAATTCATGTTTAGTTGTCTGTTACATTTTTGCAGAAATCGGTGTATTATTTTAGTTCAGTGAAAGTTGATCTTGTGCATTAGAACTTTTGTGTATGAGTCGAAATGCTCCCTTTGTAAGTATTTTGTGGAGACAAGGCGTGAAGGACCCAACATGTTGTTTGCTGCAAGGCTGACAGAAGTCGAGTATGACTTGTGGCGTAATCACGCGGGCTAAATTGTGTATCGCCTCTTGATGATCCTCTATGATTCAGATGCAACCGTGTGTCGAAAGACTTGAGTCTCTCTCTAATCAGTGGGTGCTGATGCGACCGTGTCGAGGGGCTTGTTGCCTGGGGCCGAGTCCCTGCTCAGTTATCGTGTATCGGTTATGGTGACCCGAAGTGGGGACACGTAACCAAGGAGAAGAATCAGCCTTGGGTGACGACGCAAGGAGGCCAAGGATCACCATGGAAACAAGATAGGAGGGAGAATGTTGTGGAATCAGCCGAGTCGAGGTGTTCTCTTTCCTGTGACACCGCCTGGGTAGCCTGTTAGTGTATAGGTGGAGCTTTAGATGGACAGTCGTCCGGTATCACCAGTTCATGCTCATCGTCATGTTGTGTTGCGTCCAATCAAACAGGCTGAAGCACGAGTAAAGAAATGACCGTATTGTTGATGTTGTCGGCTGTGGACTGTTCTCAGTGTTAATAGTGTTATAACTCTGAGAGCAGTGTTAACTTAGTACTTCCACGTAGAGAGCCCCATTGGTCACCAGGCGGTGTGCTTGGGGGGAACTTGCATGTATGAGTGAGGCTTAAGCAGTCACTTTTAGACACCTGGCCAGCATGCGATGCCTCTGAACATGTTACAAGTGTGTGATAGATTGGCATGCACATCGCCTCCCAACACTTCTTCTCCTCTTTCCCTCTACTGAGCCCGGCAGGACTGTTTTTGAGAGGTCGTTAGATCTTATTACATGTCCATACCATTGCATTTTTCGACTTTTCACTGTAGTTAAAAGAGGTTCATAGTTGCCAATGTGCTGTAAAATTGCTTTATGGGGAACTTCCTCGTTTGTAATGTGGTCTTTGTATGATATGCCAAAAATTTTCTGAAAAATCGCATTTCTAATGCTTGTATCTTAATTTCAAGTTCAGCTGTAAAGGTCCACGTTTCACATCCATATGTAAATGTACTAATAATCAAATCTTAGTTTTGCATGACATGTTTTTGGATCTCCATAACGTTTGCTGCTTGGCAAGGACTGATGTTGTGTGAGCAATCTTAAACATGATTTCTGGTCTTGACCCCAAGTCACTTAAAATGGATCCAAAATATTTGAAATGAGTCACTTGTTCTAATTTGTGGCCTTTAACGTAGATTGGTGAAATTCTCCCAGCTAGATTATTAGTTTTTACTTTTTTTTTTTTTTTTGTTGCTTTTATTTCCATGCAATACTTCGTTGATGTTTCATCGAGTAGATTTACAAGCTCGACTAGTTCTTGTTCTTCTCCGGCCAACCCATCGATGTCATCTGCAAACTTTAACTTTAAATTTTTTTTTTATTTCGACCTCCGATACTAACTGTTCCATGATGTTGTTCTAGAGCATCAGTCATAATTTTTTTTAAACAGTTGTTTAACAGTCTTCTTCTTTTTCTTTCGTTCGCATGAAATAAGATTTCTGTGTTAGCAATTTTGTCTCTTGTATAAATTTCACTGTCGTTGTTAGTTCATTCAGTGGTCCATAGAGTTTACGTTCCACTGTTGTTCTTTCTGGCCAAAAGGTTTGCCTTAATGTGTCACATTCGGTGCATTCCTGAAATACATGCTCTGCTGTCTGGGGCACCTTTCCTCAGGTGCACATGGCTGATACACCTATCTTGAATTTTGTGTACATGTGGTTACGAAATCGGTTGTGTCCTGTTCTGAGGCGGAGGATAATGACTTGTTCTGATCTGTCCATAATAAAATAGTCGTCTTGTGCTGGGGCTGGTGGTTTCCTGATCGATTTAATAATTTTCTTTTGGTGGTATGCGACTGGTACATCCGGCTGAATTGTATGCTGTATGCTCTGCTTGTATACTTTATTGAGTATTTTCCCATCGGCTCCCCATGTGGTTCCACTTAGTTTTCTTAGTATGGCTGTCTTCCTCCTGGCTTTGGTTGCTGCCTTGTTTATGTTTTCTCCATGTCAAGCTGTCATCAAATGTGACTGTGACTCCTAGATACGTGTGCTCTTTATCATCTCTTAGGGGTATTCCGTTTATTGTTTTTGATGCCGGCTTTTTGCTTTGGGGAGAGAGTGAAGAGTATGGTGCTATATTTGTCTGTGTGGATGCTGACACACCATCTGTTCGCCCATGCCTCAAGTGCATTTGTAGCCCGCTGTAGTGTTCTTGTGGCTATCGTTGCATGTTCATTGGTGCACCACAGTATTAAGTCGTCGGCATACATTGCCACTTTGATTCCATTTGGTATCTCAGCAATCACATCGTTGATGAATAAGAGGAAAAGTGTGAGCGACAGGACACCACCTTGAGGGACGCCTTGTAGCAGTAGAACCTTTTTACTTCTGAAACCATCTACCTGTACCCGGGCTCTTCTGTTATGTAGATATGCTTTAATTCAATTGTACATTTTACAATTTACTTTATAGTTTCTCAATTTCTTCAAAAGACCCTCCTTCCAAACCTTGGCAAAAGCTTTCCTTAAATCTATCCATTCCGCGAGTACCAGTTTCTTATCTTAAAAAGCATCCTCTATTTCTTGGAAGAGGCATGTTGTCTGGTCTTCCGTAGAGTAGAACTTTCTAAAGCCCGCCTGCTGTGGTGTAATGATGTTTTCACTTTCAGTGTACCACTGTAGTCTGAGGTTGGTGATGCGCTCCATTGTTTTGCAGAGACAGCTTGTGAGGCTGATCGGTCTGTAGTTGGGGGCATTAGAACTGTCTTTCCCAGGCTTTATGAGGGGTATCATAATTGCCTCTCTCCAGATCTGTGGAACATTTCCTGTTGCCCAGCAAGCATTAAATATCCGTAAAAGCTTTGTTTTGGCTACTGTTTATAAGTTTCTAATCATTTCGTTTGATAGACAATCTGCTCCTGGTGACTTCCGCATTTTCAGCTTTGAACTCCAGTTCACTAAGTGTAATTAGCACCTCTAGCGCCTCTGATGTTATTTCTGTCTGATTTCTGGATTGTGTCTTTTCTTAAATTTCTTTTTTTTCCCTCTGAACTGATTTCAATTTTGTTATCTAAAGCAAAAATTTCTGCTAAGAGGTTGGTTGCCTCTTTTCCTGTGACCATGTTTCCATCTTTCTGCAGCATGATCTTTTAGTTCCACTCTGTGTCCTCATCATTAATTTGCTTTACAAGCTTCCATAACTTTCTTGTCTTTTTCAAAGTTCAGCGACCTTGTTTTATCCTGCCAGCTTTCCCTTCTAACCTGTCGCTTTGCCCTTACAAATTTTGCTTTTGCATACAGGTAGTTATTGTGATGTTCTTAGTTTGGCCTGGTCTCTGCTTTCTTTCTGGATGTTTCTACTTCGTTTTGTAAATTTTCTAGCTCACTATTCCAGTAGGGCTTATAATGCTTACAGGCACCTGTTGGTATTGATTCTCCTCCTACCTGTATTACGCATTGGTTAAATTCTCTACTTTGTTAATATCCTGGTCTGTCCTGAGATTTCCAAGCAGTATACTGGTACTGTGCTTGAACATTGTCCAGTCAGCCTTCTTGTAGTTGCACCTTGGCAGCTTCTAGTTTCTCTGACCTTCTCATTTTCTACATTCAGGAAGACCGGTCGATGGTCACTGCCTCCCAGTTGTTTTCGTGTAATGTTCCATTTCAGATCTGGAGAGTGAAATGCTAGGTCTGGGGTAGTAGTGGGGTGCCACGACCTCGAGTAGAATGTGGGTAGATCAGTTGGCCCATTAATCAGAACAAGTCTGTTCTTATCCTGCCACTCCTCCAGTTTCTCTCCTCTCTGGTCTGTGTGATCGTACCCCCAGCTTTGTGAGTGGCTGTTAAAGTCTCCACATAGAATCATCTTTACTTCTACTGGGATTGTGTCTGATGCCCGAGGACGATCACCTGGGCAGTAATATTTGATCAGGTAGAAGTCTGCATTTCCAGTTTGTAGTTTCAGAATCTGATATTCTGCTCCATCCATATATACTTCAGTCTGGCACGCAGTGATATTGTTCCTCACAAGAGTCAATATTCCACCCTTTTTCCTGCCTTTCCGGTCTGATCGGAAGCACTGATAACCTCTGATTTTGAAGACTGTCTTCAGTGAGGTGGGTTTCTTGTAGGCAGCATATATGAATCTGTTCCTCATTTAGAATACTTTCTAACTCTAGTTTTTTATTTGTAATCCTCCGCATTCCAGTGTATTAATTTGACGCCTTTCTTAGTTCGGCCAGATGCTCAATTCTCATGTCCCCTGGTTCCACAGGACATTTGAGAAGGACCTCCAGTAATCTGGGTTGGGTCTCTTCGAGGCAGAGGGCCCGGCACTGTTCCTGCCTGAGTCCATCACAGGGCGAGCACCATATCGTTTTGCTTGATTTAGACATATTTCCATGGCTTGTGTGCGTGACATCCTGATTGCTGTGGTGCGCCTCCTGGCTGGTTGCCTCCGACTTCAGCACCTTGTTTTGCTAGGGTAGACTGTGATCATACTCGAGGAGAGTAGGCTTATCCATTCATCTTTTGCCTTAACCTCGTTTGTTGTCCCATCCAGTTTCCCTCTGGGGGTTGAGACCCCAACCTTCAACTGGATTGCTGGGAAGAGCAGGGTTCACCACGTGAAGGTGAGGTAGGCTTGAGCAAGAGAGGCTAAAAGACATTAAAAGTCTTGTATTGCGCATCATTGCTCCATTAGGACCCCGTTAAACAGTGTTTAAGACAGGAGGCAACCCTGCCGGACTCCTACGCTTGTTCGAAACCATCTTCCTACTTGTCAGTTCAGGGTTACATCACTGCTGGCCTTGGCATAGAGATGAACTATACTATAGTTCGTATGAGAGTTTTACCCATGCTGTACTTTTTTCAGTATCCCAGAATGCTGCATGCCATACTCTATGAAAGGCCTTTTTGAAATCAATGAACACACATGGTATAGATGTTTTTGGTGCTTGTGGTATTGCTCAGATAATATGTGTGGATGAAATATCTGCTTCAACAGTGCTTCTCCCAGCACAGAAACCTGCCTGTTCCTCTGTTATGATCTTTTCTGCATCTGGCTTTAATCTGTTTATGAGTATCTTGATCATGACTTTACTGGGATGACTGATGAGACTTATAGTCCTATAATTTTGACATTGTTGTAAATTCTTCTTTTTTGGGTTGTAATAATCAGTGATTTGGTCCAAAGCGATGGTCATTCACCAGTCTCTCAAGTTTCGGGCAGTATTTTAACCCTGGCGGGGCCTACTCCCCTCCAGGTGGCCATTTCCCCGTTAACCTGTATCATCACGGATACAGTTTCCAGTCTACACTACGGGGAGATGAGGTTGGCTTGTGCGATCACGGGGCAGCAGCAGGCTACTAATTTTCACTTTTTACCTTCCTAGGAGGGCTAGCCGCCCAACCGGGCGTGATCACAACCTAGAGACCGAGTGTTTCATATACTGTAAAAATTGTTGGTTTCAAAAATTGTAATACGCTATTTTCACATTATATTACATGTTTGCTATATTTTAAGTTTTCGAAAATTAAACATTTCACACGCTGTTTTTTAAATAATTTCATACTTTTTTTCTGCGCCCCTACAGAAAAGACATCGGAGGCACTTTGATTGTAATGGGTTCCCGGGGCGAGAGCGCCTTCAAGCGGCACATCTTTGGCAGTGTTAGCGAGAATGTTTTGCACACCTGCCCGGTCCCTGTTCTAGTGGTAAAGAAACCCCAAGGAGCGATGATGGCCATCCAGTCAGAAAACGAAGCGACAACAATTCATTAGTACACTGACGATATCGCAATAAACAGAAAAGCTTCGTTACAAAATGTTTTCCAATCGGTGTTAAGTCTTTGTGATATTTTAATAAATTTATAGAAGGAAACATTTATAAAACCTGTTCTCGTCGTTTCCTGAATTCGTTACACTTTTGCTTGTTTGTGTAGCTGTTTGTCTGCTATATTATACCCGTCCTTTTTAGAATGAAATTTTTCCTTCTGCCCCACTCTGGCTCTTGCCAGGGGTCGCAATATAGCCAGGCTATAAATACAGCCAATTGGCTGAAAGCGGTTTCTGGGACCACGCCACGGTGATCCTCACCCACAAGGTGGCACTTTGTGTCATCGGGTGTTTATCGCTTGTGTGATGTCCTGGTGGGGTAGAAAGTCAGTTTGTCTGCTGCTTAATTCGCTGTTTTATTTGTTTACTTTTGAGATTGCGACAGTTATATTGGGTAATTTACGTTTATCATGTAACCTGCTGTCTTATATGTTGAGAAAGACATACTTCTCCCTCCTCTCCAGTTACATCAGCAAAGTGTTGAGGGAAGATGTAAGAATCGTCTGTGTGCTTAATGTGCTGTGATAAGTTGGTTTTCATTTCTTTAAAGTTTTTCTCGTTGCATTTGTTCCATCTTTTGCTGGGCCTTTTTCTTGCTCTTTGTTTATTGTAATAATATTTTTTTTTTAAATATGATACAGTGGAACTCCATTATTCATCATTAATCTGTTTCTGAGGTGATGATGAATGTTGAAAAGGATGAGTATCAAACGAATGTTTCCTGTGGGAATTACCTAAACATGTCTTAATCCAATCCCAGCCAGGAATGTAGCCTATCCATTCTTTAACAAAAAATGTTTAAGTCATGTTTAAGAACTAGAATGCTGCATGCGCATCCGTTTTACATTTCTGACCTATTTGTATGCAGATTGTTGGTTCCTTGCTTCTCGTGCAGATGCACTCCGACTTCGGAAAAACACCCATTAGTCGATTCTTACAGCATGCTTCTTGGGAAGGCAATGGGTCTATTCTCTTTTGCCCACAATGGGACCTAAGAACCCTTATTGTAAACCCGCTGCACTTACTATTGCTTTATCATTATGACAAGAAAAGATATAAAACCGAACAAAAACTTCCCGTGCTTCTTGGGAAGGCAATGGGTCCATTTTCTTTTGCCCACAATGGGGCCTTAGAACCCATGTTGTAAACCCGCTGCACTTACTATTGCTTTATCATTATGACAGGAAAAGATATAAAACCGAACGAAAAGTATGTTAGCAAGATTCACAAAATAACAAATTCAAACAAAACGTGAACGTTGCGGCTAATGAGCCTTCATTTTACACGTCCTGGTGATGTAAATGTACTGTAGGTCTGCAGAAATACATTTAAAAATCCATTAATTATTTTTTTTTAAATTCTTTGGGAGGGAAGTCGCCTTCCATTGTGATATCAGGTATTCTCACTTCCGAGGACTGATGTCTCCACGATTCATCCGCTTTTCCAGACCATTCACCAGCACTCGTTTTCTTTAAAGAGGTTGTCAAATGCTGTTTGTTTTGTTCTGTTTTCTAAAATTATCCGAAAGTATTTAAACACATTGTAATCAAATGAACTGATACACTAATTAACTGTAGTGGTGTCTTGGTACCATTTCTTAATGAAAACGTGCATTTTTACTCAAGTTGACAACCAATCCTTAATTTAAACACTTTGAACCGGTCAATTATAATCTTTCTCTTTGTATTATGAAATTGCTCTGATAGTTTCAGCTTCCTTCTTTTTTATGAAGTTCCGTAGCTCTTGTTGTGAGGTCAGTTCTATCATGGCCAAACTTCCTGCTTCTTCCACTAAATCTGTGAAGCTATTTTGGCTTTGAATTTTACTATAATCCCAGGCATTGTAATGAATTACAAGATTTTCAAGCTGTGATCATCTCACAAGTTTATTGTTGTCTACAATCCATTTAAGGTCTTTGTCTTTAACTTTTTTATTTTGAACAAAGACTTGTATAGTCATATCAAGTAACACCTTTATGCTGACACCTATGGATGGTGCAGAGTCTGACTGTATGGTAATGACATACAAAACAATACATGCTAAAGCTCCATCTACAGAAGTGTATTTCCAATTTTTTTCAGTGTCCTTTCAGTTTGTTTCCTATTGGTGACTCCAGATCTTGGAAATCTGTAAAAGTATCTGAGGACAGCCAATCATTTACTTTTTTATCATAATTACGATTAATATGTGATACACGTTCCTCTGGAGTTTTGCGAGAGGCTGGTACTTTCACCGATAAATAGGATGGAAGATCTGGAAAAATAGTTGGATAAGCATCTTTTTTTAAAGCGGGATTCTTTCTTGGAAGTATATGCTCGATTCCTGATTTGTCTGTAAATTTATCAGACACAATAATATCTGACGTACGAAAATGTTTTATACATACTACACTGGTTTTCCCAGGAGTCCAATTTTTCCGTGGTATATGTTTCAGCCATTTGTCTCTTAAAAGAGAATTCAAAGGGAATCTGAAGCAACTTACATATCCAATAGAAAGGTCATAATTTGAACGACACTCGGGTACAGAACATTTCGCAGGCATATTTCCTCGAAAACCAACACACTGACGATAAATCCAACGTAAATTGCAGAAATTGCTTACTAAATCTACTCCCTGAAATACCGCTTATAGGTGAATCACACGTGAAAATTGTACCACATTAAAAACTTTCACAAGAAAAATAAAACCGAACACACACTGATACATCCACTTTGTTTGCCTCAGGAAGTGACGTCACCACTGGAGATTCATGGCCTGTAATTGTCGATGGCTACGGTTCTATCACCCTCCTTGCTGGCCACATCGGAGGTTGGACGAATATTGACTTTTCGGGCGATATCAAACACAAATTTCATAAAAAAACGGAACGAATTTAGAAAAAGACAAATACCGGCGTTGACGAATATGGAGTTCTTTTTTAATTATGTAGAATATAAAGGGCAGAATAATGAGACCGGTATGCAGTTTGTCTTGAAGCGTTATTACGGGGCACAGAAGAATAAAGTAGAAAGACGAACAAGAGTATTATGGAAGTAGGAGTTTCCGAGATTATTATTTGACAAGAGCATCAGAAGCGGCCTTGTCGCTGATAACTGGCTCAATGGCTACACCAGACCCATTCCTGAGACCGAGATTGATTTGATTTGATTCAAGAACCGACAACACAGCACTCGGGGCATTCCCATAAGCGCTCTGTCTCCATCTTCAGCAGCCAGCGAAGAGTTCCGATACTAATGGTGCCAGTAGCATTCTGATTAAACGTCCGTCTTGCCTTTCCTCTGAGCCTTAAGCATCTGCCAGAACCTCTCGTCACTTCCCCCTGCATAAATCCCACCAGACTGTGGTGATTCATCTGCTCTTCCGAACTCTACACGCTCTCCCACAAGGCACTAACCACTTCTGCCTTAGCATGTAAAAGTATTCCACCAAGTTGTGCAGAGCCAGCCAGTCTGTCCGTCTGTTCATTTCCCGAACCCCGGTGAAAAAATCCAGACAATACTCTTCACCCGTGTCCTCCGCAGCGAAGCATGCCACTCTGCACGAAGCATACCTGTTCTGATCTTCCTCAGCATGCTTTCTGAATCAGTTACAATCACGAGGTGTGTGTGTATGTGTCGTGTTCTCTAGCCAGCGGAAAGCTGCAGTGACCGCCCCCACCTCCATTCTTAAGCTGGATGTTGTGGTATCATTTGCTAGGCTCTCCTGCACCAAACGTCGACCATAAACTTCTGCTAAGAAGCCCCAAGCACTTCTTTTGCCTCTTGACACTGAACCGTCTGTGTAAATGATCACATCCTCTGAGCGAGCATTATCTTGAATTAATTGCTGATGTAAACCTGTCTGATTGTGTCTTCTGCCTGAGCCATCCATGACCTCCATCTTATCAGCCGCTGACCCTTAACTGCACCCAGAGCTTCATGCAGAGGGTGGTCTGTGTCTGCAGCTACCCTGAGATATGACTTCGCCTGCAGCACCCTGTGCCTACTGCAACCGTGGCCAACCAAGGATGTATCGCATACACACCACTGGGGTGTCTCTGGTGCAACCAAGAATGACCCGCATAGCCGCGTTCCGAATGCGCTCTAGTTTGTCCATCTGACTCTTTGAGACCGAGAAAGATCAAGCAAACATAAATGGTTACAGAATCATCCAATACACCCCAGAACACTGTAGATAAATAACCTCATGGAAACATCATGATTAGAAATGTTGATCTGAAAATTTAAGAAGAAAAATGTTAGGGTTACATTCCAGCAAATATAAACACCTAAGAATGCCAGCTTCGATGTTGGCGGATTTCATCTGCATTTGAAGTGACCTTGACAGGAAGAAAATAAAAGCGTCAAACTCGAAACCAAAAATATTAATTTAAAAAAAAATACATATTTCAGTTGCATATCGCCTTTAAAAAAAAAGCCCCCCCCCCCCCCCCCCATCCCTGACTATGACCAACTTCTCATGGGAACATGACCAACTCTTCTCATGGGAACATGACCAACTTCTCATGGGAACATGACCAACTTCTCATGGGAACATGACCAACTTCTCATGGGAACATGACCAACTTCTCATGGGAACATGACCAACTTCTCATGGGAACATGACCAACTTCTCATGGGAACATGACCAACTTCTCATGGGAACATGACCAACTTCTCATGGGAACATGACCAACTTCTCATGGGAACATGACCAACTTCTCATGGGAACAATAAGTAGAGGTACCTTGGCGTGCCTGCCTTATCAAGTAAATAAGTAGGTATGGGACTGTCCAATGTGTAGTGACGTCGACTGTGATAACAACATGGTGATGGTGACGAAGATTATAGGTCTTATAATTAAAAAAAAAAAATTATCATCAGGTAGCAGATCCTTTGCAGAACGTCGCTCTCATCACAGTCTGCCTAAAAGGAATTCGTTCTCTCGCCAGTTCTCCGGCCTCATGTACTTTCATACTCAAGGAGTCACTAATATCATGTGCCCATCTTCGTGTCGGTCAGCCCCTGCCTCTCCTTCCTGGTACCATGCCTTCTGCTATAATTTTTTTCCAGTCCGTCGTGGCGATTTATATGACCAAAATATTTCAGCTTCCGAAAAAGGATGCTGTTTATTAGCCAATATTCCTTGATGCTCAGATCTTCTGAGATGTCAATATTATTCCTCTTCTTTGTCCAAGATATTCTCATAATCTTTCTATAGCATTTCAGCTCAAAAGCCCCTATTTTCTTTCTTAATGACTGGGAGATAGTCCACGACTCACATCCGTGTGTAGCCACAGGGAAGATGAATGCTCTCAAAATTCTAATTTTCATCTTCTTGCTGGTGCTTAACCACTGACTTTTAAGGCTGTGAGTGAGTGAGTGACTTTCTACCCCACTAAGACATCACACAAGCGATAAACACCCGATGACACAACGTGCCACCATGTGGATGAGGATCACCGTGGAGAGGTCCCAGAAACCGCGTTCAGACATTTGGCCATTTTTATGGCCTGCCTATATTGCGGCCCCTGGCAAAAGCCAGAGTGGGGCTTCAAATAACAAAAAATTACGTCCTGAAAAGGACGTAAGGAATTTTATATCATCAGTTTTAAGGCTGTTCAATCTTTGCATTGCTATGGCCATCCTCCTTTTAATTTTTATCGAAGTCTCCATTGATGTTTATTATAGAGCCTAGATATTCAAAGTTTGTGACATTTTCAATTTCTTCATTTGTTGTTATTTTTGGGTGACAGCCAGTTTTATCTGTGGATAATATTTTTGTTTTGTTTAGATTTAAGTATAGATTTTGATCTTCACTGTACTTTTGGACAGACAAAATTAAATTTTCTTTTCTCTTTACGCTGTTCGAAAGGAGGACTGTGAGTGAGTGAGTGAGTGACTTTCTACCCCACTATGACATCACACAAGCGATAAACACCCGATGAAACAAAGTGCCACCATGTGGGTGAGGATCACCGTGGAGGGGTCCCAGAAACCGCGTTCAGACATTTGGCCATTTTTATGGCCTGCCTATATTGCGGCCTCTGGCAAAAGCCAGAGTGGGGCTTCAAATAAAAAAAAAATTAAAAGTCCTGAAAAGGACGTAAGGACTTAATGAGGAGGACTGTGTCATGTCATCTGCATTTAAAATCATCTTGACTTCCCGAAGGGAAATTACTCTCGAGTTAAACAATTCCGGTCTGCTGGTAGAGAAACATTAGTTTTTTTTTTCAAACCTCTTAACTTTCTGATTTAAAACCTGATATTAACGGTCAACTATTTGTTAAAAAAAAAAAAAAAAGATTGCTTTCTGGATCTTCATCGGACCGGTAATAAATGTAAGGGATTTAATGCAATGTTAAGTTTAGTAAAACAACCGAATATTATTAATATTATTAAGAATAGTGATTCACTGAACTGTTCGTTCACTGGCTAGCAACCAGTGTACAGTTCAGACGATCACAATTAATTAATGGCACAGGTTGTCGTCTGATTATTTGTTCGTTAACTAATTTAGTACTAGCAACCGACTATACGTTTCCAGAGATAGTAACACTAATAGTATGGTAACCTCTTAGGAGGTTAAATGGGGTGTATCTTTGATTTGTTGTGTAGGATTGACACCCAAGATGTGGCTCATCTGGTCACAGACATGTCAGCCTTCAGCTCAGAAAGGGACTGAAGAGGGAATATAAGTCTGTAAGAGCCACTAGGGGTAGGGGATGGGGGGGGGGGGTGAAAAGTCACTGGGGTTGGTGAAAGAGCTTGCAGACTGGCCATGTCAGCACAGGTTAGTAGAAGAAGTCTGGGCAGGGCAGACATGCTGAATGTGCTACATTCCATAGACGATGGGACAAAGTACTCAGAGAGGATGAACAACCTGAGTGTAGAAACTGGTTACAGGGAAAATGAAGCAAGGTATGCCAGTCAACTCCTAAGGACTACATAGAGAATGGAGACACTAAGATAGCTGCTGCATCAGAGGATGAAGCATGAATAGGTAGGACCACATGATAGGAACTCTACACAAAGTTAAAAGAAAAAAAAAACATATGCTAAATTCATCAGCCGGATGAAAAGGACCCTTTACCTTTTTTTTTAAAAACTTATGATGTTGAAAGTGTTTTTGGAATTTGTTCCTGTTTTGTTGTAGCTCGCTGTGGTGTCAGACATTCAGGTTTCAGTTCTGGGTGGTTGGGGGGGGGGGGGGGGGGACTGCTAATAGAGAAATCTGGTGATCTATGTCTCTGGGGCAAACCTCTACACACCCAGGTAGAAGATTGACTAAGTAAGGAAGTAAGTTTTTTTTCTCACTGCGAAGCAGTTCACTAACAAAAAACAGGAGTCATCAGGATAAACACAGTCAGAAATGTGCTTAGATCAGAGCGCTTATGGGTATAACTGGCATGCTGTGAAGATGATATTGAAATAAATAATTATTTCACCCCTGCTTACCTCTGAAGGGGTGGTTGATATATTTATACTGTGTGGTTTACAGCTAGGTTTTGATTTCTCTACCTTCTGCTCAACATCATATTAGTTATGAGCCTTTTACACAATGCTTGTTGGACTTATTCTCGCCTCCCCCAAATGGGCCTTGAGATCCATATAGGAAAACCTTTACACACAGCAGTATTAATCACATAATAGGTAATATACTTATAGAATGTCATTCTGTAATATTTCAGTCAGATGGCTTTCAGGTTAGCCAGTTTGAGAAAATTGACGGCTGCCTCACTTCTCTTGGTGCAGATAAGAAATGCAAGGGCAGCACAGAATGTAGTATTGTTAGCTGACAAGACCTCCCACTTCTTACAGCCTGCTGGTGCTGTGGTAAGCATTACTTGTTGAGATTGGCATGTTCAACCATTTCACCTCAAAGGTTTAAGAAAAATCCGTAAAAACAACAATTTTTACACAGGTCACTAATAAATTCTTTTTTAAAATGTATTTATCAACATTGTAAAATTATTCTTCAAAATATAAAAAGATATAGGAGTGGAGTAATCAGTAAATACTAAGGGGATTGAATTAAATGCATCTCCTTGGGCCAAAAAAATATACATATTGGGTGACTCATGCTGTGACCCTATGTCTCTCGACCATGAGTCTTATGTGAAAATCTGATAACCTTGCTTTGAAAAAATGCCTGTTAGTGCAAAGGAAAACCCCTCTACATGCTATTTTTAGTTAATTTAATAATAACCTGACATCCTAAACATTTGCGGAGGTGCGAACTCAGCCATTTCTATTAAAAGGTCATTGCATTAACTAATCATCTTGTAAACATGTCCTGATAGGCTAGTCGAAAAAGTGACATTTATTGGGAATTGGACCCTCTGGAAGGTGTCAGGTTTTCAGATTCTCGGGGTGAAAGGGTTAAAGGTTTAAAGTCGAGAAAATCGACTTTATTGCTGTGGGTTTAATTTAAATGGCTTGGTCTGTGTCCGCAAAATGGCTAGCCTCTGCCAAGAGCATCGTTTAACCTATGCATTCCTTAGCTCAAGTGATCCCCAGGGATCTTCTAAAGGCATCTCATAAAGTGATCTCCTAAAGGGATCTAAAAATTGAACTTGTGAACTGAATGACTCAGTTTCAGTCCATATAAAGAGCCTATGAGCCACTTGACCTTTTCAAGTACCTCTGATAGACAGATATGAAAAGAGCTGAGAAAAATGGCTTAACCATTCATCAGCAGAGACCACCACATAGTATTTGTTGTACTCTGTATGAATAGCCATTCTGGGACTGCTCTTTACATCTTCATGCAAAAAATAAAAGTGAAGGGCCCTTTCCATGTCACTAAATCATTCGGCATATGGTGCTAAACTCATTCTGTAGACCACCTGGCACTTGATGGTGTCACATCATGCTAGTCATCTTTACTTCCAAGGATATTTTACCAGGGAAAAAACATCTCATACGCAACTCATTATGTAATCACAAAGGCATTTAGATATCTGTGTGTTTGTCATTCCCCTCAACACATCATGTAATCACAAAGGCATTCAGATATCTGTGTGTTTGTCATTCCCCTCAACACATCATGTAATAACAAAAGCATTCAGATATATATGTGTTTGTCATTCCCCTCATACACAATGCATCATTGTAATTTCATCAGAATGATCCTTTTGTTTCATTTTGTGTCCTATTGTGCCATATGGGTGCCACTGTGTGACCTTTTGTGCCAAAGTGGTGCAGCCTAGAGCTGCAAGAAATGAACATTTCACCAGTGGGACAAGACTGATTAATCATCACAGAACTGGCGTCTTCAGTCATATGGAGCTTTTGAGGAGGAGATCAGAGCACCTATGGATGTGTCTGGAGTGTTGTGATAATAATCCTCTCTAATCACTCTTACTCTGGTGTCATGTATAAATCACTTAGGGTTCACAATCTGTTCCTCATTTTGCTTCTATCCTGTGCAGTCTTTTCTGATATCTCGGATGGTGCCGAATCCAGCACATTTGGCCTCTCTAATCATTGTTTGTCCAAGGACTTCTCTTGGTTGTCCCTGTTAATGTTACTGTAGAAACATATGCATTAAGTGTCCATGCACTTTTTATCTCCAGCGTTTCTCATCAGGAAATACCTCAAATGATGAAGTCACAAAAGCGCAGCAAGCCAAATTCACTGGCCAGGAGACCATCTTCTCTAAGATCATCAACAAGAAAATTCCCGCAGACATTCTGTATGAAGACAGTGAGGTGAGCTTGAAGTAATCATACTAAGGTCATAGATTCAAGTCTCCATCGAGGTGACTTTGTACTCTTGAATCATGGTCCACCAAACCTATAACCCTTGTCAGGATATTCTTGGAGAAGTAAAGATAGTCAGTGTGATACTGGCCAGTTGACACACTGATTGGTCTATTCTATACCAGTGGTTTTCAATCTATTTCAGCCCCCTCTCCCCCTCTGATTACATGGTGAGCCCCCCCTCCCCCCCACTAAAAGAAAAATCTGACGAAAAAAAGGCCCACAAAAAAAATATCAAGCACTGTTGACAAGAACTTAGAGAAAACATCCACATAGGTCACAGTGAAAGAAATAATAAGCAACAACTGGTAATTTAGTGTCAACAAATCACTGTTTGTTTGTACAGTTCTGTTTTGATAACATCTGCTATTTGTGGTCTGATGTGAGACAAAGCACAATGGAGATCCCTCTCCACATCATGCTGGCCATGCTCAGTTTTAGTTTCAGAATTGCTTTATGTCCCCTTTGAAACTTCCTTGCACCTCTCGCTCCCACCCCCACTCATTGAAACCAAATATGGGACAGGGCTAGCTCTATATACACAGTACACCTCAAGGTGGGGAAACAGGACTGTGGCCTTCTTTTCCATCTTGTGTTGATACTATTAACTTTGGTGGTATAAAATGATTGTGGGGAAAAAGCATGGACAGAGCAGATATTGTCAACACTGTACGGACTGGGCTAGTGGATAATGAGAAATCCCTGACACTGACACGACTGGGTGACATGGAAGTAAAGCATGGTGAAGCACGTCTGTGCCATCTTTGAGGCTGAGATAGGAGACAATATAACCAGCTTCTCATAGGAACAATTAGTAGAAGTAGCTAAAAGTAGAAGTGGCTGCTGCATCTGAGAACTGAGCATGCATGGGATGCCCAAAGTGCAGTGACGTCAATTGTGATAACATAACATAAGATAACATAGTGGTTAGAATAAGATTTTTTAAAATTTGAACCAGTACAGTTTAGAAAAGGTTAAGTATCACAAATTTAGGTGGTGTTTGCTTTCTGAAAGGAACTTCAGAGGGACTGTCACAATGGTAGGTTTTCTACAGGCCACCACACAATTTCCAAAAAATGTTTTTTTTGTGTGTGTGCATGAAATCTTTTCCTAACTAAGCAGCATTTCTGGGCGATTGGACACTACTGTAAGTGCTGGTGTTGTGGCTCTTGAGGTGAAAGGGTTAATTCATGAAAGCAAATTAATATATTTCACAGTGTTTGGCATTCTCTGATGTGAACCCACAAGCTCCCGTTCACTTTCTTGTGATACCTAAGAAAGTCATCCCTATGCTGAGTATGGCCACCGAAAGTGATCAGCTGGTATGTTTTATCTGTTAGGCCAAAGCTTTCTAAACTGTTCATGTCTGTTTCATACCTATTAGACAAACATACTCTGGTAACACATTAACTCTATCTACTAACAAACTAGAAGTTAAACTAAGAGATATGTACAAATACAAACATTATTTAACATTTTACATTCACACCGCACTAAACACATTAAGAAGTTTACCTCAGGTGTTCCTTCTTTCCTATAATCTACAGGGATTATAGGAAAGAAGGAACACCTGAGGTAAACTTCTTAATGTTTTTAGTGCGGTGTGAATGTAAAATGTTAAGAAAGAAAGGGAAATAAACAAGGGACAAGTAAATTATTTTAGCTGCAGTAATAGACATAATTTAGGTTTTGAGGTTTGAAAACATCATGGCACACAGATAGTAACCTATAAGTGCTCCGTTCTTCTTCTAACTGAAGTCTGAGTTTTTGTTTTTTTGTTCAAAGTTATTGGGACATCTTCTTTTGGTTGCAAAAACAACAGCAGACAAATTAGGACTGTCGAAAGGCTACAGAGTAGGTAAGTATTTCTTTTACACATCATTTCTTTTTAATGCACGCAAATAAAGTGTGCATATTAATGCACTATCTTGGTCTTTAAAAAATTTTTTTACAAATATTTACTAAAAATAAGACCTTATTCCCAAAAAATACCTTAGCACGATTTTTCAGGATGCTCATTAAGCTCTACCCCAAAAATAAGCCATATTAAGATCGTCAGCTAAAATGAGAGACTTTGTGTTGAAAGGCTTGTCAGAGTATAGATGACACTAGTGGTGAATGCTTAACGTCGATGAAGAATTCATGGGATAAAATCACTGACAGCTGTGCTATCAATGCACCATGAGCAGGCAGCATGGACAAGAAATGCTCATTTAAGTAAAGCCTTATTGCTGGACATGAGACCGAGCCCGGCGGTTCTGCATGAAGTGGTGTCGCAGAAAATTCAGGCCGACATTGGAGATTTGGAGAGTTGTGACGATTGTCCAGAAAAGGAGACATGATTGTTTTAATGAGTTTAGATTTTTATGTCTGAAAAAAAAAAATGACATTCCCCACCCCCCAAATACTGGCCTAGTGCATTTTTTTAAGCAAAAATTAATATAGGACCTGATTTTATTTTTAGGGAGACACTGTAGTTAAATATTGATTACATAGATCAGTGATGCAATATTTGTGATTGCTTTTTGTGGTCTTAGCGAGCAATTTTAGTAGATTTTCAGTAGATTGCCATTCATCTGTGGTTGGCTAAGATGCTCAATGTAGATGATTTGGTAGCAGACCACTTATAATTGATCTCAGCAGTGGTTGCTTTTAGAGTGCTTCAGTTTTGGGAGGCGCATTAGCGCAGTTGATACAAGACTCGCTTTCAAATCCAGCTGCAACTCCCTGCAGCCTACAGTCAGTGTTTGAAACTGGGCGGTTCCTGGGGTTCCCCCAGTCTCTAGGAAATAGATACCAGAGTTGACACTCTAGTAAATGGAGGAACGTCGCTGTAGCTACAGAATTGCGTGCGGACGGCGACACAGGCGGACAGTTTCTTATTAGCTGTCCGTACTGGTGACAGAGCACTTATGGTTTATAACCGTGTGCAGTGATGCTGGTTCACATCTCCCGACTTTACCTTTACCTTTAGTGCTCATTAAAAAAAAGTTAGTTGCCTATCAGTTACAGGATGTTGCAGGGCCAACCCCAGCAGGTTTTGGCTGTTTTGGTTTTTCTAGGCAAAGTTAATGTTCAGTAGCCATTGCTTTATGAATGGTCAGCTCTCGCTACCACTGTCGAAACCAACGTAAGACAAACCCTCTGCAGCTGGGATCCAACCCAGCACCCCGGCATTACAAAGTGAGTTCACAATGCCTGAACCACAGACACCGACTCAGTGCTCATACTGTTGTGCCAAAATCAGAGCGATCAGTTTTGTGAAGAATGTCTCCTGTGCAGAAGGCTAAGTCAGGAGTGGAAGATTTACACCATCTTCTAGAGTAGAAGCTGGGTTTGTCGATTAAATGAAGATTGGAGTCCGTTTCCTAGTCCTCCACTTCATCTCCTCTGGTGACAATATCTGGGTATCCCCGTCTTTCTAAGTGGCTATTAAAGTCTCCCACTATTATGCAGTTTGTGTCATTGATTTCCATTCTTGAAAGTGTAAGATCTTTATTTGCTTGGATGTATAAACTGTATGTTCTAATTTTCTCCTCCTTTATAATGATATACATGCCAATAATTTCTGATTCATTATTTGAGTTCACAGGTACTTCACTGCTTGATATTGAGCTTCAAATAAGTATTAGAACTCCTCCCTTGTGCCATTCTCGGTTGTAGTATATAGCTTAAGATCCTCCGACTAAAAATCTGTGATGGGCATTGAGGTGTGTCTCTTGGATACATGCCACATCAGTTTTGTCTTTATGAAGGCAGTTTGTTAGAGACAAGTTTTTTTTTTTTTTTAAATTTAGGACTCCTTCAGCATTCCACTGTAATATGTTGAGTGTTCTGGATATTTGGTCAATAGTTTTTACCCTAATGCCATGCCCTGTGCCTTGACTCCACAGCATAGAGGTAGGTGCCCACCAGTAGGATGGGTGGACCCTTCAAGGCAAGGGGACGCACTATCGATATATTTTCCTTTGTACCATCTTGAAATTTATTGCTTGTCTCTCTTCGTCTGGTTCCTCTCCTTTGACCTGTCTGACATGGGAGGCCCTACCAGTTGCTAAACTACCGTCAGCATAGCTCTTAGGGTCTTTGGAACATACAAGCCCCTCTACCACTACAAGGTGCAGACACATCAGAGGGGTAAGGAAGGTTCTGAAGCTTGCTTTTTAAATGTTTCAGTGATCAACAATGGGCCTGATGGATCACAGTCAGTTTACCATCTTCACGTCCATGTTCTAGGGGCACGACAGCTTGGATGGCCTCCCGGCTAACTACAATGTTGACTGTAGGAGTTGTCTGTACATTAATTGTGTATATTAAGCTGTATAAGCAGAATACATATGTGTAATTGCTTTATGCAGTTATTCTTTTTCATTGGCATGAATGATTGATGATTTAGAATTAGGTGGCCTACCAGTGAACCCACCCCGACCCCTTTCCCAGGATACAGAGACAGGCACTCTATAAATCAGCCACTGTGCCCAAGATGTAGAGAAAGGTACCTGATCAATCAGCCATAGTGCTTCCCAGGTTGTAGAGATATAGGTACCCTATCAATCAGCCACTGTGCCCAAGATGTAGAGAAAGGTACCTGATCAATCAGCCATAGTGCTTCCCAGGTTGTAGAGATATAGGTACCCTATCAATCAGCCACTGTGCCCAAGATGTAGAGAAAGGTACCTGATCAATCAGCCATAGTGCTTCCCAGGTTGTAGAGATATAGGTACCCTATCAATCAGCCACTGTGCCCCTCAAGATGTAGAGAAAGGTACCTGATCAATCAGCCATAGTGCTTCCCAGGTTGTAGAGATATAGGTACCCTATCAATCAGCCACTGTGCCCCTCAAGATGTAGAGAAAGGTACCTGATCAATCAGCCATAGTGCTTCCCAGGTTGTAGAGATATAGGTACCCTATCAATCAGCCACTGTGCCCCTCAAGATGTAGAGAAAGGTACCTGATCAATCAGCCATAGTGCTTCCCAGGTTGTAGAGATATAGGTACCCTATCAATCAGCCACTGTGCCCAAGATGTAGAGAAAGGTACCTGATCAATCAGCCATAGTGCTTCCCAGGTTGTAGAGATATAGGTACCCTATCAATCAGCCACTGTGCCCCTCAAGATGTAGAGAAAGGTACCTGATCAATCAGCCATAGTGCTTCCCAGGTTGTAGAGATATAGGTACCCTATCAATCAGCCACTGTGCCCCTCAAGATGTAGAGAAAGGTACCTGATCAATCAGCCATAGTGCTTCCCAGGTTGTAGAGATATAGGTACCCTATCAATCAGCCACTGTGCCCCCTCAAGATGTAGAGAAAGGTACCTGATCAATCAGCCATAGTGCTTCCCAGGTTGTAGAGATATAGGTACCCTATCAATCAGCCACTGTGCCCAAGATGTAGAGAAAGGTACCTGATCAATCAGCCATAGTGCTTCCCAGGTTGTAGAGATATAGGTACCCTATCAATCAGCCACTGTGCCCAAGATGTAGAGAAAGGTACCTGATCAATCAGCCATAGTGCTTCCCAGGTTGTAGAGATATAGGTACCCTATCAATCAGCCACTGTGCCCCTCAAGATGTAGAGAAAGGTACCTGATCAATCAGCCATAGTGCTTCCCAGGTTGTAGAGATATAGGTACCCTATCAATCAGCCACTGTGCCCCTCAAGATGTAGAGCAGAGCTATTCAAATAAGTTTGCTCGCTGGCCAAAATGCTGAAATTGAGGATCCTCTCAACAACGAACCATTGTCTGCCACCCCCCCCCCCTCCCAAACCAAGATGTAGAGATAGGTACCCTATCAATAAACCAGTACCCCTAAGGATTTATTGACAGGTGCCTTACCCATAATCCACTTTCCCCCCCAAGATTTATAGGCAGACATCCAGCCTCTAAACCTTCACAATGTAGAAGCCAGTAGTTGCCCTGCCAGAGAGTTACTGTTCACACAAAACAACACAGATTACTCTATCTCAGAGCTACAGTGTGATTCTCAAGCATGCACAAACCATGAGTAAGTACTGACCAGAATGTTTTGAACTCAGCAACGTTTATTAAACTGTTCATGAGCAAAGACGTTCACACAAAGATGACATAAATGGAAGTTGTTGGAAGGGCTATATTATTGTGTGTAAAATCATTCATTCAGTCACTGATACAAATAGTCCTGCAATAAATGTGGTACATGAGTCAGTTTTGATTTCTGTATACCCCCCCCCCCCCCCTTTTTCCTATACTAGAGCATGCTGAACCATTCAGTTCCCAAATGCGTGAATCGACTTCTCAATATATAATGGTGCCTCAGTATACATACTTAATCCATTCTAGATCCTTGGACATATACCAAACAAATTTTCCCATTAAAAAAAAGGGGGGAGAATGATTAGTCTGTTCTTATACAAACAAATCATAGGCATATTATACAGTGATGGGAAGATGGTTACTGTACTACTCAATACTGAGGTTTGAGGTTTTGAACAACGGATCAACATCATGGCACATGGGTAGTAACCCGTAAGTGCTCCGTTCTTCTTCTAACTCAAGTTTGAGTCTGAAGAAGCTCAGCACAATGCACAGGTTCTGTAGCACCGGCGAGGATCCTAAAATACTTTGGGTAGATTTTTAACTCCAAATTTTTAAATAAAATACATAAATACAAAAGCTGTTAAATGAGAAAAAGTGCCACCTGAGCAGTCAGACCTGTGTAGAGTCATAATCACGGTGATCCGGGAATGCAGAGACTGGTCAGCAGGTGCCACAGAGGTGGAAATTCAGCAATTAATTCAAGATAATGCTCGCTCAGAGGATTTGATCATTTACACAGACGGTTCAGTGTCAAGAGGCAAAAGAAGTGCTTGGGGCTTCTTAGCAAAAGTTAATGGTCGACGTTTGGTGCAGGATACCACAACATCCAGCTTAAGAATGGAGGTGGAGGTGGTCACTGCAGCTTTCCGCTGGCTAGAGAACACGACACACACACACATCATAATTGTAACTGATTCAGAAAGCATGCTGAGGAAGATCAGAACAGGTATGCTTCGTGCAGAGTGGCATGCTTCGCTGCGGAGGACATGAGTGAGGAGTATTGTCTGGATTTTTTCACCAGGTCACCCCGGTGTGTTGGGAAATGAACAGCCGGACAGACTGGCTGGCTCTGCACAACTTGGTGGAATACTGCTACATGATAGGGCAGATGTGGTTAGTGCCTTGTGGGAGAGCCTGTACAATTCAGATCACCAGATGGATCACCACAGTCTGGTGAGATTGATGCAGTTGGGGGTGACGAGAGGTTCTGGTAGAGGCTCAAGGCTCAGAGGAAAGACAAGACACATTTAATCAGAAAGCTACTGGCACCATTAGTATCGGAACTCTTCGCTGGCTGCTGAAGATGGGGACAGAGCGCTTATGGGAATGCCCCGAGTGCTGTGATGTCGGTTCTTGAATCAAATAAAATCAAATCAAATCTGTTAAATGAACTCTATGAAAATTTAACCTTACTTTACCTCCTAGAGGAAAGTTGAGTGTCTACTAAGAATTTGCTGAGAAGGGAGGAGGAGATTCTGTTTGTAAGGACAGTCTCTTTCCAATAAAACTTCAGGAATCTGAAATTCTGGTAGGTTTTCTCTCTTTGGGGGGGGGGGGGGGATTCCTGTCTCTTTCTCCAACTTGGGCCTGGTTGAGGCTCATCAGGTTTGACTTTTACTAAAACTCTGTTCAATGGAACTTGGCTTCAACTTTTTTCTCAGGATGTTTAGGACATGTGCCATTGTCTAGTCATTCCAGGCAATGCTATTTCATCTTGTTTGGGCTCTGCTGGGGTGGTACTTCTCTGCAAAGTCACTGACATCTATCTCTGGCTTTGTGTTAGAGGTAAACAAGGAATGTGGGCTGTGTTGTGACTAATTTTGACATATATGCTCAAATCAACAGAATTATGGGTTGTAAACATGCAGCAGCTTTTCAAACAGTGAACTCATGGAACATTTCGAGATAGTGCCTTTTCAAACAGTGAACTCATGGAACATTTCGAGATAGTGCCTTCTCAAACAATGAAATCATGGAACATTTGGAGAAAAGTGCCTTCTCAAACAATGAAATCATGGAACATTTGGAGAAAAGTGCCTTCTCAAACAATGAAATCATGGAACATTTGGAGAAAAGTGCCTTCTCAAACAAAGAAATCATGGAACATTTGGAAATAGTGCCTTTACAAACAGTGAAATCATGGAACATTTGGAGATAGTGCTTCACATCTAAGACTTTAATCTAAAGGAATATACACAAAAACAATTAAAGCCTGGATTAAACTTGGCCCACTCACTGTCTTGGCAGATGAATGCACTTGCCACTACAGTATGTAATTCAAATATACATCAGATTTGTAACAGCGAATTCAGGACAACATTCAGATATGGCTTATCATTTCATGTCTAGCACAAGAAAAAACTGAACCGAACCTGGGACCATTTTCTTGACAAGAGCACCAGTCAGTCACTGCAACTCCAATGAACATGGTAATGAATTGTGAATATAAAAAATTCAGCAACTTTTCAAGCAACGAATTCAGGGCAACATCTGGCATATTATGCAGACTCATTTTGTTTTACAGACCAAGCCATGGGTAATGTGGTCAACATTATGCTGGCCACATTTACTTCCCAGGACATTACCTGCTACCCAGTTTAGACTGGGTCGACTTGGAAATGTTGCCTAACCATTAGACCACCACGGCTTCCACAGAAACAAATTATAAATGGATTGAGGCAGGTGCCCTAACAAGAATGGAACGGAACTACAGCTCCAGACAACAGAATAATGAACTGTAAATGACATACAGCAACTTCTCACATTCAAAGCAGTTTCTGAAGACATCGCATTGCTTCAGGCTTATATTTTCACAGCTAAATGAATAGACAAGGAAACAAATGTAATCATTTATAAGAACCTTTTAAGTTGTGGTTGAAAATAACCGTTCTCCATCGTGAACAGGTTAACTCTTTGAGTCCCAGGGGGTTTACCATCACAGGCCCCGGGGGTAGTAAATAGTCATAAAATCGGGGCATCATGCGTTCATTGGGCTTCTAGGTAGGAACCTATGAACATATGATGCGTTCCTTGGGACTCAAAGAGTTAAGCCATTTAGCTTCATATTCTCAATGCTGTGGGTTTGGTCTCGACTGTCCTTTAACTCATGACTGAGGGAGTTGTTGAAAGAAAGAAATGAGATAAGTAAACTATTTTGGATATATTTAAAGACACAACACTCTAGTAATAACTATAATGAGGGGGACAGTCTGAAGGTAGGTCATCCAGAGCTAGGCAGTAATACACATAGGAGGATAGTTTCAAGAACTGGATGGAGATAAAGCAAGCGACAAGTTAATGTAGATTTATGAAGGTCAACCTTTACTGTGGAGATGACACCTGGAAAAATATGCGGATCAAGCAGGCTAAAACAAGTGGAAACTAGACGCTCATAGAAAAGAACAATGGTGAAACAAAACATACTCTTACTAAAACTGCCACCGCCTTCAAAATTAGGCTGGCTGCAGTGACTTCTTCTTCTTCTTTTCTCTACTCCTGGAATACTTTGTGGGGTCAAGAAAGGAAGAGATCTCTGGAACAGGCCCTTCTAAATGCTTCATATAAAGTACTTTTCTGATATTTCTGCGATCTATATTCTGTGTGGTCGACCTCTGGCTCTGTAACCGTTGTATCTGTTTAACACAGCTCTCTGTGATTCCCTGTCTGGTGCCAATATTATTACATGGCCAAACCATTTGATTTGTTTCTACCTATAAAGGCTACAATTATCCTCGGCTAACTGTGGGAATGTTACAAGGCGAGGCTCTAATGTCTTCGATAGTGTGACTCTCTCACCACAGTCTGAAAGCCACAAGAATGGACTTTTTCTAAACCGCCCACTGTGTGAATCGAACCCTGATAAATATCAGGAATTGCTGTGTGAAACATTATCATGTGAAACTACTTTTGCTTGGGCCATTTTAGTTATACCTTCTTTTATACATCTTCCACCTGCTGTTATCAGGGTACTCAAGTCATCCATGAGTATCTGCAGTAAGCTGTGTGTTCTTAACAGGACTTTGCATTACCAGCCCCAGCAATTGTTTTGGCTGTTGCAGTTTTTCTAGGCAAATTTATGTTCAGTATCACAGATAGTTTAGAACCGATAAGGAGAACTCACTGGGGACCCAAGAAATGGTTTTACTTACCAGAAATCCTCTTCTCCAGATAAAAGTTCAAGCAAGAAAACTTGCCTGGGATAAACATCTTCATGACAGAAACTCAACACATCCGAGATCACCTTAAGGCAGAGTTATTCAAATAGGTTTCCTCAGGGGCCAAAATATTGAAAATGGGGTTCGTTGTAGGCCAGAGGACCCAGCCATAGCATAGAAAAATCTATAATACAACGCAATAGGCAATGATCCGCTGGCAACTTGCAAGACCTTCATGGGCCAGATTTGGCCAGTTTGGGCTGCCAGTCAAATAGCCCTGCCTTAAGGGGGTCTGCACTGTATGTACTAAACAGACAACAGTGACAGCCAATGAGCATGAAAAAATAATACATATCATTATTATTATGCAACATGGAGTGTCTGGAGTAAGAATTCTAAATAAATACTGTAAAAAAAAAAAAAAAGAATAACTTTAATATATTTATATTTTTTAAAGCAGTGTAAACTAAGTAAAGCAGAAGACTATTGAAGCCAGAGTCACACTGGATAGAGGGTGCTAGTATCGACAAATCAGCACTTCATGAATGATGTGGTCAACATGACCCCAGCTGCCTTAATGCCACATTTCTTAGTACTCATTTTAGGCTGGGTTAACCTGAAAACTAAGGTCAGTTATAAAAGATCCGCCTAAGTGCAGATTCAATTGCACGACTAAGCAATGTGCAGGGAGAGAAGACCATTTCCAACATCACTAGTAAAAAAATTAATTATATTAATACTGAGAGTTGGAGCCGCCACGATGTAGCAGCAGGTGTGATGCTGACCACAAACCCCATTGAGTGCTGATTGCTCTATTAAAAAATTGTTCTAACACTATATGATGAACGGTGTGCAAAAGAGCCCTTTACTTTACTAATACTGAGGGGGCATTATTGGCTTCATTGTTAACATTTGGTCTCATTGAAGTATTTGACTTCGATAACTGCAAAGGTCCTGGGTAGTTAGCATCCTTTGGATATTTTCTCTAGGTTATGCCGGTGTGTTGGGAAATGAGCAGGCAGATAGACTGGCTGGTTCTGCACCACTTGGTGAACTGATGTATGACAACCTGGATGTTGCAAGCGAGTGAACAGTGCCGAGACATAGATAGGTCATTACAGTCTGAGGAGAAGGGCACTGATAGGAATAACAAGATGATCTAGCCGACGCTCGACACTCAGGGGAAAGGTGAGATGGATATACAATCAGACAGTTACTGGTATCATCTGAATTTTTACTCTTCACATGCTGCTGAAGATGGGGGAAACAGAGCACTTATGGGGATGTCCCAAGTTCTGTGATGTTGATTCTTAATTCAACATTCTTATTAACTGCAAATATGACAGACTTGCTGCAAAACACCTCCCTTCTTTTGTGATAAACTCCCTTCCTGTAGGACACCGGTGATGAAGTTTGACACAGCATTCGTTTGAAGACTCTCTTCTGGATTGTACATATATCCAATACCTGTGCATCCAACAATTTTTGAATGTTGTATAGATATGTATTCGAAAATGTGTGCATATTCGCCGGATGTAAACTTAGCAATGTGTGAGTCTTCAATAAATGTGAATTTGAAGATGTGTGAATCTATAGTAGATGTGTATTTCAAGGTGTGGAGATATTCAATAGTTGTGTTATTCTTCTTCGCATCTACCGGCTGTAAACTCCAGTAGAAATTTCTGGTTGTTTATCCACTTCTGAACTTTAGTCTTGTTCCAGAACCTGAGTGTTGCATGCACATCTGTTTTACAGATCTGACTTATCTGTATGCAAGTTGATGGTTCCCTGCCTTTCAGGCAGATGTACTCCAACTTTGAAGAAAGCGCCCAATCGTTAGTAGATGTGCATTTCCAATGTGTAAATATTCTAAGGATGTGTATCTGAAGGTGTGTGAATAGTTAGTGGATGTACATTTTAAATGTGTAAATATTTTATAGATGTATATCTGAACGTGTTTACATATCCTATAGATGTGTATCTAAAGGTGTTTACATATTTTATAGATGTGTATCCGAAGGTGTGTGAATTCTCAATAAATGTGTATCTGGGTTGAGTAAAGAACTGACAAAACAGCAGTTGGGCCATTTCCATAAGCACTTCATACCCATCTTCAGCAGCCAACATAGAGTTCCAAAGCTGATGGCTGTAGTCTGATTGTACAAAAAGGGAGGTGTGGAGCCAGGGGCTTCAAATGAAAACCTAAAATATGTGATAGAAATTATAATAACCATGCGATTGTTTTTTCACCGGTCAATACTGTTGTTGAAGGATGTCAACATGACATCATGGTGAAGATGAACAGGGTGATGTCATATTGACAGTTTAAAGATGACTGTCTTGCTTGCCACCAAGAGAATTTTTGTCAATGCAGAAATCCAAGTGCTTTATCGGCGCCGAAGGTCTTAAATTGAAAACGCAGTGGTGACTATAGTGAAAAATGATACATATGTTCTTTACTTTTTCAAATATATTCACACACAAAAATATATGTGTATGTATGTGTGCGTAATTAATGTTCTAATTTGAAGCGCCCTTGTATGTCCGTCCCGCTTTTCCCTTGAGTGTTGGTCAGATTCCCTGGCCCTCCTTATGCATCAAATGCTTCAGACCATGAACATTATTTGTGCTTGTAACTCTGCATGTTGCAGACCTGCCTCCACCTTTCTCAGCATGCTCTGTGAGTCAGTCCCAACCACATGTGTGTGTGCAACCAGTTCGCAAGCTAAACTAAGGCTGCAGTGGCTGTCTCCACCTCCATTCTTGAACTAGACATTATATGCCAGGTTTTGTTGCACTAAGGGTCGTCCATTTGCATTTGCTACGACCCCCCCCCCCCCTCCTGTTGTTGTAATGATTTTGCCTCTCAATACAGAGCAATCTATATAAACAATCATATCACCTGTATAAGAATTGTCGTGAATCAGCTAAACTTCTGATTCTACCCAGCCTGCATTCCTGGCCTAAAATTACACTTTGACCCACTACTCCAAACTTTTTATAGATTTGTATTCTATAGTATATGTATGCATTTTCTAAAAGCTTGCATTCTGCAGTTTATGAATATTCACAGAAAGCTGCATTCTACATTTATAAACTTTTAAATAGTCTACACCAGCCGTTCCCAATTAGATAAGACCCACGAACCCCTATTATGTATGAAGGTCCTCCATGAACACCAATATTTGTTAGTCATATTTATTTTTAAAAAAATAGATATTATAATCACAAAAAAAAAAAAAAAAAAAAGCTGAAGTTTTGCTGCCCCATTAAATTTGTTCCAGCGCCGAACTGGGGCTCTGTAGACCACTAATTAGAAACCGTTGGCCTCTCTCACTGCATTTGTTAATGTTTAAATTAAATCTTTGTAGGAAATACTTGTCTTACCTATCTATCCCCCCCCGTCCAACTAGTGCATTAACCAATTTTATCGCTATGCTTCTATGCTTACTGTTAACTCATTTGTTGCCTACTGTGTTATTCCATGAACCCATTTGGATCCAGGGATGTTTTAATTTCGGGAAAAAATGTTTAGGATATAATGAGTTAAAAACAATGCCTATCTGGGAGTGAAAGAGTTGATGTCTGTTTATCTGTAAGTTATACACTGAGGTTACAGTATACTGTTTACATCCCTGAGCCACAGATGCCAACCTCCCCATTTATAAATAACCGGTACAAACAAAAGTATTTAATTACTGTGTCAAATTGTATAATAGACAATAAGAGACAAACATGTCTGTTTAATCATGCAACCACCTCACTGTCAAATTAAAAACATAAATAAAGGATTTCAAAACAAAAGCTTATAAAATCAAAATAATCAATATCAATGCTGGACATGCATCAGTAAAAGACAGGTTAAGTAACTTCAGAATGGAAGGAATCACTTAATAAATAAAAAACGTTTGGAGACATGGAAAACTGTTGTATCAGCCACAGAAGGGAAACAAAATAGTAGGCTAATATAATAAGCAGTATGTGCACTGAATTAAACAAAATACAAGTTAATTCTTTCTGTTCCAAGCAACAAGCCTTGTATTATTATTATTTATGTTTAACAATTAACATGATAGGTATGTTTTTACATTTATCTTTAGTTTAAAACTCAAAAAAGGTGACATATTTTTGTCCTCCTAGTTAGTTAGCACTTTCCCAAATGATAGTGTCCCACTGTGCTGCAGGCTGGCATGAGATCACTCCTAGTTAGTTGGCACTTTCCTAAATGATGGAGTCCCACTGTGCTGCAGGCTGGCATGAGATCACTCCTAGTTAGTTGGCACTTTCCCAAATGATAGTGTCCCACTGTGCTGCAGGCTGGCATTAGATCACTCCTAGTTAGTTAGCACTTTCCCAAATGATGGAGTCCCACTGTGCTGCAGGCTGGCATGAGATCACTCCTAGTTAGTTGGCACTTTCCCAAATGATAGTGTCCCACTGTGCTGCAGTCTGGCAAGAGATCACTCCTAGTTAGTTGGCACTTTCCCAAATGATAGTGTCCCACTGTGCTGCAGGCTGGCATGAGATCACTCCTAGTTAGTTGGCACTTTCCCAAATGATAGTGTCCCACTGTGCTGCAGGCTGGCATGAGATCACTCCTAGTTAGTTGACACTTTCCCAAATGATGGAGTCCCACTGTGCTGCAGTCTGGCAAGAGATCACTCCTAGTTAGTTGACACTTTCCCAAATGATAGTGTCCCAGTGTGCTCCAGTCTGGCAAGAGATCATAGTCCAGGGTGATGGTGAGTGTGACCAGCTCCTACAAATTTCACGAGCCCTGGGCAGCATTATGGAAATGCCGCCCATGTAGCATGATGCCTTCTTGGTCTTCTTTGTTAGCTCTAAAGGAAATGTAACACCAATTTGTTAAGAATAAAGAATGCGGCAGAATCGGCAAGATCAGTAGAGCAGTGCTCTGTCTGCCTGTGAGAGCTTTCCTCCTAGACTAACTGCACTGTCAAACAAAGTTAAGTGCTCTTTCCTACAATGAATGCACATGTGATCCATGTGAAAGGTCCCTGGGAAACATTCCTTTGTGTAATCAACATGTGTAATTGTTTGGTTCATGTGGAACATCTATGTAACTGATAACATAAATAGGGGATGACTGCAATCGAGCTGATTGTAAGAAATACTGAATACAGTATGACAAAAATATTGACTAGAAAGCTCAATGGATGGAGTTGAAGCACTCCTTTTATTGAGCTTTCTAGTCAATTTTTGTGTTTTATTCAGCATCCATGTGACTATATTGCTAATGTAAAAAAAGAAAAATCAACAATTTATGTATGTTTTATATCAGAAATTTTTAAAAGCTCTTAAAACATGTTTCCTAAAAGGGTTGTGTATTTGGCCTATGATGAAGCTATTAGTTTGGTACTGTCATTGTTGAATTCTTTGCCACTTTTGCAGCTCTGCTCAGAACACAATAATGAACTGTTCATGTTAAAAACTAACAGCTGTTCAAGTTATAAGACTGTTATAACAGTAACGCGAAACATAAAGAGTTAATGTACACATGACAACATTTGATTTCTTTAGTTATAGTTCTACGAGAACAAAACAAAAATGCACAACAAAACCAAAAAAGGAAGGAAAAAAAAAACATGCATACACAAATCAAAATCCTGCAAAGTAAAGACATGACTAGGTTCTCATTTAAGATGAAGTTCTCTGAAATATTTAAAAAAAAAGTCATGGATTTCATATTCCGACTAGATTATACTTTCATAATCATCATCATCACCCAGTTGAATCGTAATATGTCAGTTTAAGCTTATGAGTCTACTCCTCCATTCTGTTCTATCTTGTGCAATTGTTTCAATATCATGGATGAAATCCAGTCCAGCACCTTTGGCCTCTCTCATCAGCTCTCATCTTAGGGTTTCTTGTAGACATCCTCATTTCCTCATCCCATTTGTTTGCCACTGAACTACAACTGCTGGTGTCAAGCCCAGAGATTAGGAGGATTGAGTTTCCAGTTTTTCACTTAGATATTAAACATTATGTAGACACAAACTCAGGATAGCAAAATATAATAAAATAACCTCAAAATATTTGTGTTGAGAAATTGCTCATTAATTTTACTATTATATTTGTTTTATTATAAATAAATCAGGTACAATTTCCCTGTGAAAGTTGGCTGCAATGGATCTCTAAAACAGTCTGTATCTTGTTGCTTACCCTCTTAGATTGATGCCTATCTATATATTGATACTGGCCTCCCAATTGTATCACCTCTTGCTCCTATACCTTAAATACCCCCCCCCCTTCCCCCCCCCCCCCCCATGGTTTCACAAAATATGTCTTTTAATGTGGCCAATATACTTTCACTGTCTATTTTATTTATTTATTTATTCAGCAATTCTAGAACCTCTGTATCTAACAGAGATGTGCACAGAGATTAATTAGTTAGTGCACATTACTGTTAATATAACTGTTTTATACCACACAACATAATGACACCATATTAATTTGTACAACTTGGGTTACAGTCACAAACAAAAATATATCAACGGTTGCAACTTTCATTTACATTATTTTCATGCTGTCAACATTAAAGTGACTAGCTTATACAACTTGGATTTACACACACAATGACATCATGTCAACTTGTAAAACATTGGATTTGCATTCCCACAATATCATATTATAACTTATACAACTTTCATTTACACACACACAAAATGACATATGAAACTGAACAATTCTCATTTTAAATTGTTCTTTTAGTGTTGACAACTTCAAAGTGACTAGTCTGTATAACTTGCATTGTACAAACATAATGAGATCTTCACATATCTCATTAATAATTACACAACTTTCATTTACATGAGGGTTACATCGTTTTGTCAATATTAAAGCGACTAGCTTATACTTATACAACTTGGATTTACACATATAATGATATCATTTAAATTGTACAACTTGGATTTGCATGCACACAATTTCATATTATAACTTGTACAACTTTCATTTACACAAAAAAGAAAAAATAAATCATATGAACTTGGACAGTTCTCATCTTATATCATTCTTGCCAACTCCAAAGTGACTAGTCTGTATAACTTACATTACACAAACATAATGAAATCTCAACATTTTTCATTTTTAATTATACAACTTTCATTTACCCACAAGTAATGACACTACATAAAATTGGACAATTCTCATCTTAAATCATTCTTTTAGTGTTGCCAACTCCAAAGTGACTAGTCTGTACAACTTGCATTATACAAACATAATGAAATCTTAACATATCTCATAATAATTATACAACTTTCATTTACCCACAAGTAATGAAACTACATAAAATTGGATAATTCTTATCTTAAATCATTCTTTTAGTGTTGCCAACTCCAAAGTGACTAGTCTGTACAACTTGCATTATACAAACATATTAAATTCTTAACATATCTCATTATTAATTATGGAACTTTCATTTGCAACAGCATAACGAATATTTACATCTTTCACATTTACTTAAAAATAATGCAATATTCAAAACATTCAAAAAGGTGCCAGCTAACCAACTAGTATTAAATAAATATGTTAAAATTGTTTTGTTTACTTTCATTCACATTCAGTATAACTGATATTCACATGTCACATTTAATTCATCATAAGGAAACCTTCACAGATCTCATTATTAAAATAACTATATGACTTTCTTTACATTCAATACTTTACATTCAATATAACATTCACATTTTTCACATTTACTTCAATGTAACTGAACCTTCACAAATCTTTTTAACACAATTATTATATAACTTTCATTTACATTAGAAAAAGTGATATTAACATGTTTCACTTTCACAAAGAACTATAAATTCTAGATGTTTACATTTTACAAACTACAAATGTAACAATCCTCTCACCACATCACCAAATCACCACATTTTTCTGCAGTAAGCAATTTTTTTCAGGGGGGGGGGGGGGGGTGTAAGTCTCCCGATAAAGGCCAAAAAATGACACAATATAGTGAACACTTGAAGAAGACAATACAGCACAGACTTACACAATAACGATAGAGTGTGCATCTACAATCACAATATGGCACAGACTTTCACAATCACAATATACAGTGTGCATTTCTACAATCAAAACACATCACAGACTTCCACAATCATAACATGGCATACTTCCACAATATAGTGTGCTCTTAAATAATCACAAAACAGCATATAATTATTCCAAACCCAGAATGCAGCATAAACTACAATCACAATACAGTATATATTTCCATTATCACAACACAACATACTTTCACAATACAGTGTGCTCTTCAACAATCACAAAACAGCATTTATAATCCATAATCACAACACAGCATACACCACAATCACAACACAGCACATACTTTCACAATCATTTTACATTTCTACAATCAGAAAAAAAGAATAAACTTCTAAATTCACAATATAGCATAGATTTCTAAGTCATTCAGCAAGCAAACCCCGATCACAATACAGACTTCCACGATACATCAGACATCCACAATCATAACACACTACTCCATATTATTAAAGCTGACAAATCCACAATCACAATATGCCTTACAAAATATACAATCACAACCTAATACTTACAGCACTCTCATATTATTTAATACTATTATGAATTCTGCAGGTGTAACATAAAACAATTATTGTTACATTTACACAACCTCTGCAGTTTTCATAAGAATAATAACTGTTAACTTACATTTAAACAACCTCTGCAGTTTTCATAATAACTGTTAACTTACATTTACACAACCTCTGCAGTTTTCATAAAAAATAATAACTGTTAACTTACATTTACACAACCTCTGCAGTTTTCATAAAAAATAACAACTATTAACTTACATTTACACAACCTCTGCAGTTTTCATAAAAATAATAACTGTTAACTTACATTTACACAACCTCTGCAGTTTTCATAAAAATAATAACTCATACCTTATATATGATCAGTAAAGATAACAATAAGTTAATAAGCTCAGTACAGCCATAGATGTTCAGGAAGACTGAAGACAGAGCAACATACTAGAAGACAGATATGACATTTTATAACTGTTACAAAATATACAATCACAACCTAATACTTACAGCACTCTCATATTATTTAATACTATTATGAATTCTGCAGGTGTAACATAAAACAATTATTGTTACATTTACACAACCTCTGCAGTTTTCAGAAGAATAATAACTGTTAACTTACATTTACACAACCTCTGCAGTTTTCATAAGAATAATAACTGTTAACTTACATTTAAACAACCTCTGCAGTTTTCATAATAACTGTTAACTTACATTTACACAACCTCTGCAGTTTTCATAAAAAATAATAACTGTTAACTTACATTTACACAACCTCTGCAGTTTTCATAAAAAATAACAACTATTAACTTACATTTACACAACCTCTGCAGTTTTCATAAAAATAATAACTGTTAACTTACATTTACACAACCTCTGCAGTTTTCATAAAAATAATAACTCATACCTTATATATGATCAGTAAAGATAACAATAAGTTAATAAGCTCAGTACAGCCATAGATGTTCAGGAAGACTGAAGACAGAGCAACATACTAGAAGACAGATATGACATTTTATAATAACTGCTCATTCTTTAAAATGTCAGGGTTCACACCTTCTAGGCCGTGTGTGAAATTTCAGGCCTCAAATATTTTAGGCCATATGTGAAGTGTCAGGTTTAAAATACTCTAGGCCATGTGTGAACTGTCAGGTTTTACATATACCAGGCCTTGTGTAAAGTGTCAGGTTTCACATATTCTAGGCTTTGTGTGAAGCATCAGGTTTCACATATTCTAGGCCATATGTGAAGTGTCAGGTCTTACATATTCTAGGCAACACAGGACAGGCCGTGCAACCTGCCGCTGCATGAATGAAAAGGGAAGGAACTCTCATCGTGCAGGCGGGTTCGTTAGAATTACCGAAAAGATTTTTTTTTAAAAACACTCAACTGAGTCTCTGGGGCTGTGGATATATAGAAGACCAGGTCATGTTTCCCAGAAACAAAAACTATCAAAGAGGTTCTGGAGAGACTGGAAGTGAAAAGAGTTGCTGAAAGTATAAAAAAGAGAACTTAAATATTTAGGCTGCAACATTGAAAGACATAACACTCTTCTAAAAGCCATTCTGGAAGAAAAAGTTGAGGGCAAGAAAGCAAGAAGTAGATAATGATACAAGTGGGAAGACATCATCAAGAGATGGATGAACAACAGTCAAAAAGAGTGTATAATCAATAGTTGAGACAGAGCGCCTGAGATCCATTGCAGCCAACGTCACCGCGGAGACCGCGCCTGACTGAATGTAGTTGTTACTTTAAGCTCTAGACCAGTGGTTCTCAACCTTCCTAGTGCCGCGACCCTTTAATACAGTTCCTTATATTATTTTTTTCATCTCTTCGTCACAACTTCAATGAATATTTGTTTTGCGATGGTCTTTGGTGACCCCTGTGAAAGGGTCATTTGACCCCAAAAAAGAGTTGCGACCCATAGGTTGAGAACCGCTGCTCTAGACAGTGATTGCTTTATCTGTAGTACACAGGCCAAGGCAACACCAACACGAGAGAAAGAATTCATTTCTCATTTAATATCTTTTCATCTTCTTTTTCTTCTTCTTAGTGTTCACGAGGCGTACACTCTGGTACAAAGTTCTGGCTGTTCCTCCACTTCTAGATTTTGGTTTTGTTTCGGAACTTGAGTTGTGCACGGATGTTCATTTGACAGATATGGCTTATTTGTGTGCAGACTGTTGGTCACTCACCTGTCAGACAGATGCACTCTAACTCCGAAGGAAAGACCCCTAATTGGTCACTTTCAACAAGCTTGTTGGCAGTGGGAACACTGTGTCTGTTCCCCCTTACACAAACTGTTCCCCTGGCAACTTTTTAGTAACTCTTACATTCATGAAACTGAATAGCAGAATCAGTAAATATGCATCATCCCCTTTCTCTCTCTTACATACAGGCATAAAGGAACTCCTAATATGTCTCATACACATACAAAAAGAGAGGGAAAGATCATTATTTTCCCCACCCCTGCTATTAGATAAATATTGTCCAAATACCTTAGTTATCCTTCAGAACACCTTCAGCAACATCACCAGCCTATACTCAAATCCTGCCAACACACACACATCAATGAAACCTCAAGCCTTCCAAGCCAAGCCATGCTGTCTGTCCCTATGTCAGCCTCAACACAAATAACCTGCCAGTTGTCTTACAGCAGTGGTGGCAGACCTGCCTTCTCCCTGCACTTCTGAATAGTGGCTCGAAGCATAAACTGCTTTCTAGAAAGCTCTCTCACTCTCTGGAAACAATAATAACAATTCAAAATTAGTATTTAAAAAATCAAAAGTCAGTAGTTACTTCCATCGCCTCATCCCACTCCCCTTCTTTAATCTATTTCACTGGAAACATAATCAGTTACAATTCAGTAAAAACTATATATATATATATATATATATATATATATATATATATATATATATATATATATATATATATATATATATATATATATATATATATATATATATATATATATATATATTTTTTTTTTTTTTTTAAAACAACTTACTGGGAAAGCTAAGCCAGGCAACAAATGATTTGTAGAGTTCAGATGTGTCCCTTAAAAGGTGCAAATATCATAGCCATGCTGTAAATGGGCACCATGCAATTACACCCTTAATGGATGCAGAAGAGGACAACTACAACTTTCACACAGTAACTGCCCAGTTTAGTTTCCATGACTTCACCATATTCCCCTTCAGATTTCATTTTTTTTTCTGAAAACATTATTAGGTACAATTCTGCATTGGCAACTTGTCCATCTTTCCAAATGATATTTATACTGTGCTAAAGAGAGGCATGGGTATTGTGCTAAAGAGAGGCATGGGTATTGTGCTGAAGAGAGGCATGGGAATTGTGCTGAAGAGAGGCATGGGGATTGTGCTAAAGAGAGGCATGGGAATTGTTCTAAAGAGAGGCATGGGGATTGTGCTAAAGAGAGGCATGGGGACTGTGCTAAAGAGAGGCATGGAGATCACAGCCCATGGCGATGTTTCCAAGACCAATTAAGAGGGGGATGGAGTTCTTCCTCTCCACAGCACACAGCCTGGGCAATACTGTAAAGACCACGTATTGCTCCATGCAGCAAGATTCCTCCTTCAGCCTATTTTGTTTCTTCTTCTGCCTTTCTAACCCCAAATGGAGCATAGGCCCCCAACCAGCTCACGCCAAGTCGTTCTATCCTTCCCTATCCAATGCAGCTCTCTCCATGTCCTCCCCATCTTTTTAACTTCACTCTCTAGCTCCCTCCTCCATGTGTTTTTTGGTCTTCCTTTATTTCTAGGCCCCTGTGGGTTCCAGTGCAAAGACATTCTAGTTATACTGTTCTTAGGTTTTCTCAACATGTGTCCTATCCAACACCAGCATCTTTTCTTCATCTCTTGGTCCCTTCGAACTTGTTTAGCTCTCTCCTAAAGTTCTACATTAGTGATTCTATCAGACCGTTTAATTCCCTTTATTCTGCACAGGCAGCAGTAACATATGTTGGTAGCTTATTAGTAATTGCCTTAGCATGTTCTCCATGTTTCTGCCCCATACAACAGTAGTGATTTGACATTAAAATAAAAAATTTTATGTTTAGTATTAGTTTTAATTTCTTTTGACCTGCACTAATTCCCTAGTGTTATGAAGGCTCTTCTTGTCTTTTGTATTTGTATATTAATATCTCTATCAGTTCCTATCAGAAAAAAACAACACTCAAAACTTGTAAACTTCCTGCAGTATTTACCCTTTGTCCCCCTTCCCCCAACTTAAACCTTACCACACTTCTCTTTGTTCTCTCTCCCTCCGGACAAATTGTTAGCCACAATTCAATAGTCTTAAAAAGTAAACCTGGGAAGTAAAGTTAGCTGGCATAATGTTGAACATGTCATCCATCAAGTGACGACTGGTCAATAAACATGTACATCTAGCACCACATGCCTGACACGTAAACAGAAAGGATATAAACTATTTCTCTTAAATCTCAACAAGGATATAAACTATTTCTCTTACATCTCAACAACCACAACAGTTACCTTCAGAAATGACTCCAGTTCTATTACATTCTTTCTCAATGCCTCTCCCAGATAGTAAATAGCATCCTCAATGGCTTGCTCTTCGGCAAAGGCATCAACCAACCTGACAACAGTCAGAAAATAAGTAATTATAACTCTACGGGGAAGAGAGCACAACAGGAGGCTTCTGATCATCCTAACAGGTTCCCCTTTGACAAATGTTTTAGCTTTTTTACCTTCTTGACTTTATTTTTAAAACAGTCAGGCTGGGTCCAAAGAAAGTGGTTGGTGTCTCTGAGGCGGTCAGAGCTGACGAAGATCAATTTTATTTTCACGCAAGCATGCAAGGAAATCAGCAAGCTGATAAGCTTGCAGATAAGGTTACTGTAAACGACGGACGTGCCATGGTACTAAATGCTTTATAAGAAGTAAGACATTTGGGAGAACCAAGTTACTGCAAATCTGCAACCATGACCAGACTGCAGGAACAGCAAGTTGAAAGGGGTGAGGCCAGACAAAAGTACTATGTAGGAAGCCAAAGAAGAAGAAGAATAAACCAACACAGAGCTGGTGTCATCAGCTGCTACATGCTGCAGGATTTACTGAGAAGCTGATCCAAGCACTTATGAACTGAATGGTTTAATATTAACTGAATGGTTTGATATGAACTAAATGGTTTGAAATGAATTGAATGGTTTGATATGAACTGAATGGTTTGATATGAACTGGATGGTTTGATATGAACTGGATGGTTTGATATGAACTGGATGGTTTGATATAAACGAAATGGTTTGATAAGAACTAAATGGTTTGATATGAATTGAATGGTTTAATATGAACTGGATGGTTTGATATGAACAAAATGGTTTTTGATAAGAACTAAATGGTTTGATATGAATTGAATGGTTTCATATGCAATGATGATAATCTGTCAGAACTAAGTAACTAACTATTTTAAAACAAAATGAATACATCAAGAACTAATAACTCTGCACTCAGTATATTCCCACACATGGTCCATCTTTTTTTTTAAAAGACCATGAAGAGATCCTCTACTAATGATACCAGTCAAAGCTTGACTTATTCTGCCTATTCATTCCCTGCATCTTCTCCTTCTTCTTCTTCCTCTTCACGTTCACCAGCTGTAAACTGTGCTGGACAGTTCTGATTGTTTGTCCACTTTTGGACTCTAGTCATGTTACAGAACCTGAATGTTGTGTACACACCTGTTTACAGATCTGACTCACTTGTATGCAGACTGTTGGTTCCTTGCCTCTGAAGCAGGTGCACTCAGACTTTGAAGGAAGCTCCCAATTAGTCGACTCTTATGACATGCTTGTTGGGTAGGTAGTGGGTCCAAAAATGGGTAATCAGCTGCATACCCAGTGTCATCAAGATTCCCCGCTAAATGAGACTTGATCAAGTAAAGATACTGTTCTGTTGCGCCACAACACTTTATCCCCAGAGAGCTAAAACATCATCCACTTCAATAAATATTTTCTCCAGGCTAAGCAGAAGTGCTGGAAAATGAACAGGCATTGCGAATGTCTGGTTCTGCACCACCTGGAGGTAACGTGAAGCATGACAAACTAGATGTTATCAAGATGCTTTAAGAGTGAGTGAACAGTGAGAAGACATAAACAGATCATCATTGTCTGAATAGAATGGTGCAGTGAAAAGTGGAAAGGGGACCGGGTCAACTCAAGGGAAAGGCATGGCGGCCACACAATCAGATTGCTACTGGTATCACCAAACCTGGAAATTCAGTTCTGCAAGCATGTCGCCTCCGAAGTCAGAGCACATCTGCTTAAGAAGCGAGGAACCAATAGTCCGTACATAAATGATATCAGGAAAAGATTTTAAAAAAAGAACAAAAAGTATATCAGCACGCTTCACAATACAACAAACACAAAAAAATGTATAATTTGCGGACAGATAAATGAGACCTGTAAAATGGATGCACAGGCAAAATTCAAATTCTAGACTAAAGTCCAGAAGTGGACAAACAATGAAAACTGTCAGTGAACACTAAGAAGAAAAAGAACTCAACAAAGCTCAACCCACTTTAGCATAAAAAATTCCTCACTATTCAGAAAAGTGAAAATCAGCCAATCTATCAACATGCTTGTGGCTCCCCACACTTGCATATTCAGAGCAGAATATCTATTCTATGTTCCTGACCTGGGACTTAACAGCACTGCATACAAACTTCATGCATATCTGAATCTGCATGATGATGATGAGTATAATGTGGTAAAAACATTACAGAGCTGAGCGTCCGAGAAGAAACAGACTAAACATAAATGTTGACAACAACGGTCCTGAAATCCCATGCTGTAATTGTGGAAGACTTCTTAAAACGGGCTGGTCTTTCTAGTCACACTTGCCATCGCCAAGTGCTGTGAGCCCCATGCCTCCTCATAGCACAACATAACACTATTTTCTGGAAAGATGAAAAGGTGCCAAACGTTCAGTCAAAATCGTTATAACAGAAGCTTTTATTCTCTGCTGAAAATGAAAAGAAAAAATTAAGTTTGACTCACTGTCTGTATAACGGGGCAATAGTGACAACAGCCTCATCAATCTTCAGATCCTGATGCTGTTCCATCTTCTGAACAGCCTCTCTGACTTCGCTGTCCTTCTTCCTGATTAAGTTTATGTTTTTTTCTATCTCCATCTGGGGGGGAAAAATCAATGTTATTATTGACACAACAGTGACTGTCCAGTTGTGAGATATTCAATGTTATTCTATTTATTTGCTTTTTACCTAACAATAGTTGTCCAATTAGAACATATTCAATGTTGTTAGTGACGCAATATCCGCTATATGCTTAGTGCAACAAACCCCGGCAAATATTTAAAGATCTAGTCTGAGAATGGAGGTGGAGGTAGATACAACAGTTTTCCACTGACTTGAGAGAACCAGCTGAACAAATGTCGTGATTGTAACAGACTCACAAAGCATGCTTACAATGAAGGAGAAAGGCATGATCAGAAAGATGGAGAAAGGCCTGCTCTGTGCAGAGTGGCAAGCATTGCTTCAGTGGTCTCTGCTGGTGAACATCCTTTGGATCTTTTCTTCTGGCATATGAGCGTACTGGGAAAGAACAGGCAGACAGACTGGCTAATGTTGCACCACTTGGTGGTGAATTGATGCACAGATCATTACAGTGTGGAGAGAACGATGTAGCAGGGAGTGACTAGGGGATCTGGCCTATGCTCTACATTCACATGAAAGGCCAGAAAGATGTATAATCAAACCGCTGCTGGTGCTATTAGCATTGCAGTCTGAAGATGATGACGGAGCACTCATGTGAATCTCACAACGTTGTGATGTCAGTCCTTTAGTCGACTCAACTCTGCTACAACTATCAAAGATGTTATGAGTCTCATAACACATTTTCAAGATGAGGTAATGCAGGATAAACAAGGCTTACATAGAAAAATTATCACACTAACCTTCTCTTTGTCTAAATCTGAAATGATTTTGTCCAACTTCTGTTTTCCATCATTCAAATCTCTCTGTGTCTTACAAAGTACGTCCATTTCTGCCTGAAAATCATGAAAAAACAAAGGGCACAAATGACAAAATGCTACTCAGAACTGACATCACTACATAAGCCAGCCAACTAGCCAAATTCCTAATCTACGACCCACAGACACTAATCCATTAGATGACCCACTTAACAAGCCAGGCAACTCACCACCCATTCATCCGCCCAACCAACATACCAAATTCCACATGTGGGTTCTGGGACCCCATTGAAGGGAAAACAAGAACAGACCCACTGCCTACCCAACAAGCAAGTCATAAGGGTCGACTAATCAGGTGATTCCTTCAAAGTCAGAGTGCATCTGCCTGAGAGGCAAGGAACTAGCAGTCTGCATACAAGTAAGACAAATCTGTAAAATGGATGTGCATGCAACACTTAGGTTTTGGAAGAAGACTAATATCTAGAGATGGTGAACAACCATAACTTTTCACCAGAGTTTACAGCTGCTGAATGCGAAGAAGAAGAAGATACCACACAAACCAACCCACATACCAGACCAAACATACACCCATCCATTCAACTAAACATGGACTCACCTAATCACACACATATAACTACATTACCAACTACACACATATAACTACCTAACCAACCACACACACACACACAAACCTACTAGCCTGTCTAACCAACCACACACACCTACCCAGCTGCCTAACTAACCACACACACCTACCCACTTGCCTAATCAACTACACACATCTATCCACCTATCTAATCAACCACACATATACCCAACCAACCACACAGACACCCAATTCAATAACACTTGTACTCACCTAACCACACACAGACACCCCTACCAACCCACATAACCAACAAAGCCATCAAATAAACTGAACCTGCAGATATCTAACATACCTGCGCCTGTGCAAAGGTTTCCTTCAGTCTCCACTTGATCTTATCCTCTACAGCAGAAAGCAGAGATGCCCTCAGGTCAGCTTCTGTGACAGTACCACCTGGAGTAAATTGAGGTTTGGCACCTAGCAAACCAAAACAGATAATACATTTTTTTTAAATTACTCCTTTCCACTTCCCACCTGCACAGTCTGTGATGACATCATAGCTATGGGGCCTTTAATTCTCAGGCTTACATAACCCCCTTCCCCTCCCACAGGACAAAAGTGCTAAATATGGGTGTCTGCAGTTACAATCCTTTCCACTGAAATTTTCTGGAAAATTTCACTTTATCTAATCAGCTGTATTACCAGGTATTTTATTTTCAACAGAAAGTTCCGGTACTCACTACAGTGTCTAAAAATAAAAGGTGCCAGTATTTACCACAAAGTGTCTATTACGTAGCACAGAAAAGCTGATCCCTCTAAAAACTGGTGCCAGTACTGTCTACCTTTGCGTACCACTGGTGGGGGAGGGGGGCACAATGCATTACTACATAGTTACATCAACACATTTAAAAAAAAAAAAAAATTAAAGGACCCTTTTCCACACCTTTAGGTGTATAGGGCATATAGGGCTAGACGTATATTTTTATAGACCAATCGGCACAAGATGGGTGATGTGGTCAGCATCACGCCTGCCACCTTTACTTCCCGGGACTGCACCCGGTACCCACTCAAGGCTGGGTTGACCTGGGAGCCAAGGTCATTTTTTAAAAAGTCAGGCTCCGCCAGGGAGCGAACCCACAACTTTTCGATCCACGGAGAGCATCTAGCCGCAACTCTCTACATCAACATATAATGAAGCACACACACACACACACAAAATCTTTCGACTGAGCTACAGAATATCAATTAATAATTTATTGCCTGGCTTATTTTGCTGTATCTCATCAGATGCATTACAACAGAGTTATATCACCTTCTTCTTCTTCTCATTCACCAGCTGTGAATTCCAGCAAAAGGTCCTGGTAGTTCATCCATTTTGACTTTTAGCTTTTACCTATACCTGAGTTTTGCTTGTACATCCGTTTTACGGCTTTTTTGTTTGCCGTTCCCTGCCTCACTGGCAGATGTATTCTGACTCTTCACCACATAATGAAAAATAAGAAAATGAAATATTCCACCGAAACATAGAAATCACAATTCATTTTCTGCCACATTTAGAAATAAATGCTTAATTCAACATTCAACTTAAAACGTGACTTCACATTTCACAATGTTGTCCACATATTAACTTGACTTCAAATTCACAATTATGACCAAATGCTAAACTCATCTTCTATTTCACAATTACAGTGGACCACATTGTGTCTCATTTAGACAATTATTTTTTTCCTTCATTAAATTTCCTCACAAAGTTAAAACTGTCAGTGACAGTGGTGTAAAGAAGCCTAAGAGTGTTTCAGTAGAAAGGAAGAATGAAATAATTAAAAACATGAGAACGGTGTTTGTATTTCTGATCTCGTCATCCATGGCTAAATCTACGATCTGTACCATCTTACAGAACACAACTGCGATAAAGATGCCTGATGTGACTAAACGAATGACTATGTTATGTAAACAAATGTCTCAAGTGGTAGAAGTTAACAAAAGTAGAAAAAATTATTGCTAGCCACCAAGCCAGCAATGGAACAACTACCCAGGTTACAAACAAGAGAAGAAAAAATATAGACATTACTATGAAATGGAGCTCGCCTTTGAAGGAGAAGTCTTCATCTGCCTCTACTATCTACTTCTGCCAGCAACCACAAAGGGTAAAGTTATGCTGTATATTTCACATATATTTTTGTCCCAAACAAATCCATAAACTAGTAAAAAGCAATATTTTTCTGGGGCGGGTGAACAGAATTATTGGATTTGCATAAGATTTCAATGGAAACAAATTTTTCAGGCTCCTAAGAATTTCGGTTCAGGAACGTAGTCAAAGAACGAATTAAGTTTATGACCCGATGTACCACTGTATTTCCACATGTTAAATTTCTAATTCACAATTTTTTTCCACATACTTGACTTCTATTTTCCAATCATGTCACTATACCTGATTTCTATTTCACAATTATCTCCACATACTTGACTTCTATTCCACAACCACGTCCCCAAACCTGATTTCTATTTCACAGATATCTCCACACACTTGACTTCTATTTCACAATAATATCCTTATACCTGATTTCTATTTCACAATTACGTCCCCATACCTGATTTCTATTTCACAGTTATCTCCACACACTTGACTTCTATTTCACAATAATATCCTTAAACCTGATTTCTATTTCACAGTTATCTCCACACACTTGACTTCTATTTCACAATAATATCCTTATGCCTGATTTCTATTTCACAGTTATCTCCACACACTTGACTTCTATTTCACAGTTATCTCCATACACTTGATTTCTACTTCACAATCACCTCCAAATATTTTAACTTGACCTCTATTCCACAATTACAACCACTTACCAATGCTGTTAACTGCAGGATAAGCAGTGTGGCTGTTGAACTGCGAAGAAGGATAACCTGTTAAAGCATCTGTGTAGGCAGGAGACTGCTGTGGGCCTGGGTAAGGTGGGACAGTTGTGCTGGCTGGGTACTGAGGTGGAAAGCCACTATTCTGACTGGATGGTGGATATCCGGGATATGGTGCACTACTCTGATTTAGATAACCAGCCATTTGTGGATAAGGTGGATAGCCTGCACCCGGATATCCTGCACCAGGAATACCACCGGATGGTGGGTAGGGTAAACCAGGCATTGGCATCCCTGGAAAAGATCATGTTAATATTGAAACTCTTTATTGTAAATGCGCTCAATATATAACTTACAAACATTTCTTCATCTTCAGTGATCATCTATTGCTATGCATCTGCAAATATGCACCAAAGCTAACTCTACAGCATTTCTTACAAGACTGCCCAGACTTTACCTGTTAAAGAGAGAAACTCTGGCCTTGTGAAATATCCCTAATGGAACAAAGGTTAAGATCTCAACAGCACTATTCTATTTATGATCCCTGTTGAAATACACACATCCTAAATACTGACTGCTAAAAAAAAAGAAGAAGACAATGACAAAGAAGAAGAAGAAGAAGAAAAAGAAAAAAGCATAAGAAGAAGACAACAAGGACGGCAGCGACAACAACGAAGAGGAGGAGAAGGGAGGAGGAGAAGAAGACAAAAATAACAAATATTCTATTAAGTTCAAAAAATTAAGTTCAAAATTGTAAATGCCTCTCAAACTGGGACACGAAAAAACCTGAATGATAAAACAGGTTGAGAATGTCATCATTTCTCTCTGTGACATAAAAAAACATGTAATACAGTTAACTAAAAAAAGAAAAAAAACCCATCCACAGAAGAATCTGGTACAAAATGAGTTAACGTAACTAAACCCTGCAACGGGTTAAATGCCATCATGATAATAGCTTTTATTTCTTTAGTTTTTATCTATATAACTCATTTTATCAGAATCTGCTGGTTTAAATACATGCAACCTTGCCACTACAGAACATCAAATGTAGATCCACTGTGTTGGTAGCCAACTGCAGTAACTTCTAACAGAAGTGCAGCAACTATTTCCCGACAAAAGCTATAAACCACAGACAGAATTATAACATGAATTCTGTTTGAACTTGATGCTGCTGTGGTTATATTCTCTGTATCTATGTGTGTTGGTCTGCTCTAACTCTGTTATATTCTCCATGTCTTTGTCGGTCTGCCTTTATCGCTGTTATATTCTCCATGTCTATGTGTGCTGATCGCCTCAACACTGTTATATTTTACAAGACTTTGTGTGTTGGTCTGCCTTGTAATCACTCTTATATTCTCCATGTCTTTGTGTGTTGATCTACCTTAATCATTGTTATATTTTCCATGTCTTTGTGTGTCTTTCTGCCTTAATCCTTGATGTAGTCTCCATGTCTTTGTGTGTCGGTCTACATTAATTCTTGATATATTCTCCATGTCTTTGTGTGTCGGTCTACATCAATTCTTGATATATTCTCCATGTCTTTGTGTGTCGGTCTACATTAATTCTTGATATGTTCTCCATGTCCTTGTGTGGTTGTCTGCCTTACCCTGGTATATACTCCATGTCTCAGGGTGTTGAGTCTATCTTAATCCCCGCTATATTTTCCATGACCCTGTGTGTTGGACTGTCTTAATCTTTTTGTTCCTGTGGGTTCAAGTGCAAGTACATTATTGGGTATATTTTTCAGTCATTTCACTGTCAAGCAAGGTATTTTTGAACTTACCAGGTGGTAATGGTGGTGGACCAGGGTAAGACACACTCTGTGGCCTTTGTCCAGATGTCCTTGAGAATACAGGACACTCTTCCCCAAAGGAAAAGGCCAGGATCTGCACTAGACTTAGAAGATCTGAGGTTGGCTTAAAAAAAAAAAATAAGAAACAAACATTAATAAACAAGTGTTTAAAGAAGCAAAATAGTTTGTGTTTATCCCCAACATGTGCCATGTCGGTAAATGTAGACTGTCTTATTTCACCATCTTACACGATTGTTAGAATCATGGATCGGCTCAAAGCTTTTGTCTCAGCCCAACCATGCTACCAAAGCATTCAGGTTTGATCTCTTTGCCTTCTTCTTGTTCCCTTTCTATTAACATTGCCAGCTTTTACCAACTTCTCAAGTACAAGAGCTGTCAGGTTTGGTAGTCAGTGGGTTAAAGAAATGGAATAACACACACACTTAGGCTGAAAATGAAGAATGAAGTTGGGGTGAGGGAAGGGAAGTCAGAGATACCAAACTAAGAAAACAAAAAGCAAAAAGAAGCTTTTATAGAAATATGAACAAATTTTACACTCTTATGTAGGGGACCTTGGTTCAAATACTCAGTAAGGCGATGGGTGTATTTTCTGTCGGCAGCAAAATAACAGTTATAACATGTACAGTTCATAGTCATATGTCCTAAATCCTCAGGATCAAGACTCTCTTGTTGCATTGATAATTAAAAAATTAAAAGAAAAAAAAAACTGTAAAAACAGGCAGTAAAGGCAGCTGGAAAACTTTATTAAAATCTCATAATTAGTCTTACTGACATCAAAAGTTATCTAATGCATTTTACATTTCCAGGCCCAGGATCAGAGTGACCTCCCTTGCCATTCATAAATTGTCGTGTCACAGGGCTTGTCCTATGTTGCCAGGGTGTCATGCTCAGTGACCGGCTACCAGCAGGAAGCATTCTACTAGTTGTTGTCACTGACCGGTGATATCACTTGTTGTATATTCCAGGATGTGAGCGCTTTCAAATAAGCAGAACTTGCTCTAAACCCAAGCCAAGCCACCCCCCCCCCCCCCCCCCCCCACAAGTCTCACGAGAGAGTGCACCCTACATCTCACGAGAAAGTGCAGCCTTTGTCGCACAACAGTATGCAGTGTATATTATAGGCTGCATGCAATCGTCTATGGAAGTTTCCGTGGCCGAGCAGCTAGACGCTCGTCGCGGATCGTAAGGTTGTGGGTTCGCTCCCTGGCGGAGCCAGGTCGACCCAGCCTTGAGTGGGTACCGGGAAAGTAAAGGCGGCCAGCGTGATGCTCACCACATCACCCACCTTGTGCCGATTGGTCTATAAAAATATAGGTTTAGCCCTATATGCCCTATACGCCTAAACTTTACTTTTTTTTTACTCCTTATGCAATCGTCGGACGTGGGCTGCACTCTCTTGTGGGACGTGGGGGGTGGGGTTGGGGTTAGAGCCAGTTCTGCATGTTTTGGAATCGATGACCAGTGACAAAGCACGGCAATTTATGAATGGCAAGGAAAGTCACTCTCATCGTGGGTGGGAAAAAGTAAAATGGCCGGGACCAGTTATCATTATATAGAACAAGGCTTTACTGACACAGATAAAAATAGCAATACCTACATGTCTCCATTCTCGAATGAAAGGCATATCCACTTTCCCATTGGCATCCACATAACGGCCAGGTTTGATCTGCATGGTATTGGTTGGCTTCACAAATACCATGGGTGGGTTATAAGGGTGGGTATCAAGCACCCATATTGATATTGGGATGTTGTAGGTATTTCCTGCGGGGAAATAGTGCAGAAATTTTTTTTTTTTTTTTTAAACCAGATATTTAAATGTAACATAAAGTCCTAGATAATATATACATAACAAACTGTTTAAGTGAAATAAATGCACTATTGTGTACTTTTAACACTGACAAACATTAATTGGGATTAATTCAAAACAGGTAAAAAATTATGAGAAAGAGAAGATGGCAATATATTAGGCTTATCATAACGAGAAACAAACAGACAGTCACTAAGATGGCCACACACACACAAATTGGGAGGGGGGACAAATGGACTGGAGAAATGAGGACGTCCAACAGACTTCCTAAGACAAACATTGTTGAGGCCAAACACCTAAGGAAGGCGTGACTTTAAATTAGTGGTCTCCAACCTGGGTGGTGTGAGGAAGTTTTAAGGATTTAGGGAAAAAGAGGGGGGGGGGGGGGGGGGGGGGGGGGGGGGTCACACAATTTTTACATTGAGTGTAATTGTATTAGTGTTAATCTGTCATTTAATTTTTCAATTTAATTATAAATAAAATATTTGAAAATAAAAAGCCAAGGCTATTTTGTTTGTTTTCATTAACTGTTTGTTTATCTACACAAATGTAATTAATATTATAACACAGGCATTTAATTATAGATTAAGAACACATTCTGACCAAAACCTATCTCCATACTGTCTGTTTCCCTTGTTGCTGAATCTATTGTCCTCATATTTTTGATAACATTTTCTTATGGTGGAGGGTCCTTGCCATCTACCCAAAGGGGAGGAGGGGGGGGGGGGGGGGGTCCATCACCCTACACTCAAGGAATTGGGGGGGGGCGGCCCGCACAGAAGAAATATTCTGCCTAACTAAATATTCTATATAACTGTTATTAAATGTCTCCAATTAGTTGTCCGTGTAGTCCTCATAACAACAAAATGTGACCCAATTGGCCCTCGGCAGCACCCTCAGTTTGACACACCTGGTTAACATGGCTATAAATGACCTTTTTAAAACAATCAGGCACATCAGCAAATAGTGCTAGACCCACAAGACCCACATTTTTCAGACCAATCAGCACTCAATGAGCGATGCAGTCAATATCATGCCAGACATCTTTACTTAATAGGATATTATCTGGTACCCATTTTAGGCTGAGTTGACCAGAAAGGCAAAGTCATGGAAATAAACAAATTCTTGCTTAACTGGTGATTTGAACCCAAGACCTTTAGGCTGGCAGGTCCACATATAGCCACTGCATAACCTCTATTCTCCCTAAATGGCTACTGACGCTGGCATGTTTCGTTTAAAAATGGCGACACAGATTATGGGTTCACTGATTGAAGCCATCCACTGGGAAATGACATCAACACCAAGTAGATAACATACATGGACTATAATGATGAGTTTAACAAATATTTTTTTTACAAAAATACCTTTGTAGTACACAGGGATCGTGCCTTCAAGCTTAACAAGCTGGCGATGTGTTCCATCATTGAAAACTGAAAGGGGAAAATAACATTTGCTTAACTCTTTCAGAAAACAACAACTCTACATACATGCATTAGCTTCTCTATGCTTGATACACATTTCATAACTGTGCCTGTTAGTTTAATCCATATAGTGTTACTTTAACTACTTATATCCGTCTCTTTTTCGTCTGCAATCATCCGAGGACATGTTTCATGCTTTTTTACAGCCTGGTTACGATATCTGCACTTTTTAGCCAACATTTTGTATTCAGGTATTTGTTGCCTGGATTAGCCTTCCAGGTCTAGTATCTCAGATCTTTATTATTTTAATAGCATAAGATCCAAAGATTGTCACTCTAATGAACAACAGTCAAGTGTAATTTACAAGTGTTACTCTAATTTACAAGTGTCACTCTAATTTACAAGTGTCACTCCAAAGTTAAATTAATACAATTTAGGATCATTCTCATATTTTAAAAAAAAAAAAAGGTAATTGTCTATATCTCATTTCTCTAATGAGTTTAACTTTTTCAAGAGGAATACTTGTTTTTATATTTTCCATTATATTCTTTACACTCTTCTTAAATAAAAAAAACATCTCTGCTGTGAGTAAATGTTTTTCAACTTGGTATACTGTCCATGTTTCGTATTCTTTACAGCATTATACCAATTTTTTTTTTCACAGCAATACGATTCTTCTTTACTAATAAAAAAAAAAGAAGAAGTTAGTAGTGTATCCTTTACAGGACACTGCAGAACCAATCTCCAGCATTTACTGGCAGTTTTGGTTTTACTAGACAATTTTACATTCAGTGGTGGTCAACCCTCAAAATCACTGACAAAATCGGCAGTCTGCTGCTAAGTCACCCACAGCTGGAGTTAAACGGGGTAACTAGGAAATTACGAAGCGCATTGGCAACGTCTAAGCCACAGACGGTGGTCTTTACAAACAATGAAAGAAAAATAAACACTTAATAACCGGCACTACTGATTTTTCAACAGAAACACAGCTACTTTACCAAATGGTTCAAGTGAAGGCCGCAAATCTCTGTACTGTGCCATTGTGTTTGCAATATCTGCTCTTGCTTCATTTGGATGTTTGTACTGAGGATAATCACATATTGTACAAGTGATGTTGTATAGAAATAATTTGAAAAAAAAAGTAAAAATATAATACTCTTTTTCACGCCTTTCAGGCATATTGGGTATATAGGGCCAGACCTATATGTTATAGACCAAACAGCACTTGTTGGGTGGTGTGGTCAGCATCTCGCCAGCTGCTTTTACTTCCCAGCACTGTACCTGGTACCCACTCAAGGTTGTGTTGACCTGGGAGCCAAGGTCATTTTTGAAAAAAACATTTGGCCCCTGTTAGGAACCGAACTGCGACCTTCCGATCTGCAGGCGAGCAATAGAATAATCTATATATATAAAAATCAATGTTTGTGTGTTTGTTTGGTCCCTATAGACTCGGAAACTACTGAACCGATTTAGCTGAAATTTTCAGGATATGTTTGTTTTGATACCGGATTTTGAACCATCGTGGTTTAAAATTCAACCTGTCACTGTTAGAGATAGGTGACCACAATTTATGCCAAAATATTCGCAACTAATATTTATAACTTTAGTGATTTCTAATTATAGCCACGTTAGTAATTGCGCATGCGCCATATTTACCATTCGCCGGCGAGTTACGTGCAGCCAACGCCTTCTCTAATACTAATACATAGAGTAGGTCGTGGTACAGCAAACAAGACTATCTCTATATTTGCCACAATAACCATATTAACCTTTAGCACCCCAGTCGAGCATACTGGACTTCCGCCGCCTATCTCGTAGCCTCCCAGAGTCGAGTATAGTCGACATCTATATATGGTTGAAAAATACGAAGCCTAAGCGGAGCTACGCGTGTGACGTCACTTGAAAACTATAAATAACTCTTCTACAGTGGTTTAACTTCCTGTAATGGCCGAGAGTGGGTTTGTTTGATCAATTTTTATCAGCCAGTTCGATATCCATCACCATCCTTCGAAATGGAAGTAAATTTTTCTGAAATCTTCATGGATTCTGACTCTGACGATGAGATTTTGTGTTTTACTGCAGCCGATATCAGTCGCGAAGTTGATATGTCTGGAGACGTAAGTGAAGGTAGTTCTGTTTACAGTGTGTCAGATTCTTAGGATAAGGAATACGACGAGATGCATGACTAACTGGTGAGTCTTTATGTTTGTACTGTTTTTTTTTACATTTTTCCCATTTCACTCTGTCCTCACACATCACCTATCAAACATACACCAACAAAACTCATATCAATGTATGCAGAAATCATTTGTTTATTTCAGTTTAAATAATTATGCAAAATTATTCATAAACCAAAAAGTTATAGTGTTTTTCATGTTTCCTCCATAAAAACCGCAAAATGTGAAAAAATAAGGTGGGAGGCAAGGGAAATAATTTGAATTTTTATTGTGGGGTGCTAAAGGTTAAACACGATTTCTATTTTCTGTTTTTTTTTTTTCAAACAACCTTCGATGGGAGGGGGGGGGGGGGCAATCAAGGACTATCTCGACGTCGGCGCAGACAGTGACTGCGACATTAACTTCATTAACCGTGTTAGACACGTGCGATTTCTATTTCATTAATATATCTGGAGTATCTGTCTACGAGAAAACAATTGCCTGCGGTTTTGAATTGTGTTTTAATCACGACACAGTAGTAGTAGACACACATGTCTAATAGTTGAGTTCTCGTTTCGTTGTTCCGATTAAGTGGCTGCTTGGTCGAATGGTTAGAACACTGGGTTCATGTGCGGTAGACCTGGGTTCGAATCCGCAGTCGTTAAATTTTTTTTTACCTCGGACTAAAATAATATCCTCATCTGCTCTGTCGTGGTGACAGCACTAGCCATGTTGCCTTCATATTAAAAAAAAAAAAAAAACAACAAGTAAATGTGTAAACTATTTAATAATTAAATTTGACCAATTCGCATACTTATGATTGCATTGTTAAACTTTCCGATTGCATGGTTACGCTGAAATTTTATAGATTTTCATTTATTTTCATTTAGATTTAGTTATTTTATCTGTGTTGGAATTGTAAGCTGTGCTGTTTACAATGGCGTTCATTTCCTAATTATGGTGTTTTTTTCCTGTGTTCGTTTGCTTTTCAAGTGTGTTTTTTTTTTCTCCCAACTACTTCAATGAGGGAAAGAGTTGTCGGTGAATTTGGGGGGAGGGGGGGGGGCAAACTATTAACTGAGAGAGCTTTAAGTCACAGTAACTGCTTTACCCACTTAAAGTAGCAGCAGCAGTAATAGTTGTGGTTGGGCTGTTACACCATAGTGCTCTCATGTGAAGACCGCCGGTAAGGTTATGGCGTTCTTCTGTCGGCAAGTGAAATTATACATCCTAACCTGACCAGTCTGTGGCGACAGCACTATCTATCTATATATATAAAAATCAATGTTTGGTCCCTATAGACTCGGAAACTACTGAACCGATTTAGCTGAAATTTTCAGGATATGTTTGTTTTAATACCGGATTTTGAACCATCGTGGTTTGAAATTTAACCTGTCACTGTTAGAGATAGGTGACCACAATTTATGCCAAAATATTTGCAACTAATATTTATAACTTTAGTGATTTCTAATTATAGCCACGTTAGTAATTGCGCATGCGCCGTATTTACCATTCGCCGGCGAGTTACGTGCAGCCAACGCCTTCTCTAATACTAATACATAGAGTAGGTCGTGGTACAGCAAACAAGACTATCTCTATATTTGCCACAATACCCATATTAAACACGATTTCTATTTTCTGTTTTTTTTTTTTCAAACAACCTTTGATGGGGGGGGGGGGGGGGGGGGGGGGGGGGGGGGGGGGGGGGGGGGGGGCAATCAAGGACTATCTTGACGTCGGCGCAGACAGTGACTGCGACATTAACTTCATTAACCGTGTTAGACACGTTCGATTTCTATTTCATTAATATATCTGGAGTATCTGTCTACGAGAAAACAATTGCCTGCGGTTTTGAATTGTGTTTTAATTGCGACACAGTAGTAGTAGACACACATGTCTAATAGTTGAGTTCTCTTTTCGTTGTTCCGATTAAGTGGCTGCTTGGTCGAATGGTTAGGACACTGGGTTCATGTGCGGTAGACCTGGGTTCGAATTCGCAGTCGTTAAATTTTTTTTTACCCCGGACTAAAATAATATCCTCATCTGCTCTGTCGTGGTGACAGCACTAGCCATGTTGCCTTCATATTAAAAAAAAAAAAAAAAAAAAGTAAATGGGTAAACCATTTGATAATTAAATTTGACCATTTCGCATACTTATGATTGCACTGTTAAACTTTCAATGGCGTTCATTTCCTAATTATGGTGTTTTTTTCCTGTGTTTGTTTGCTTTTCAAGTGTTTTTTTTTTCTGGCGTTCTTCTGTCGGCAAGTGAAATTATAAATCCTAACCTGACCAGTCTGTGGCGACAGCACTAGCCATGCGGAACCAAATCTTCTGGCTCACGACTCTCTGTCTACTCCGATGGTAACACAGATAGCAGTGACATTATTTAATAGTTGTACTGGTACTTGAAGGATGATGTGGTAAATATTACACTAGCCCTATTCACTACCTTTTACAATTCCTGCTCCCTATTTTAGTCCAGATGGACAGGGATGTCAATGTCAGTTACAGCAAATATCGCCAGTTAGTGATTTTCAAATCCTTCGAAGAGGGAGAGAGCAGTAGTCGGTGGAAGAGGGGAGGGGGTAATGACTTAAATTTAAGAGAAATTAAAGAGCTTTACACTTGATTTTCAAGTTCTCATTACCTAATTTGTTTATATTTTACTAACGCTACCTCCGCTTTTCTATTTTTTACAACTGTTATTCACAAGTACAGTTGTAGCTTTACTTCTGTCCCCTATAAAAATACAAACAGCTTTAGCATGTGATAACCAAATAACCATTTTTGTTACTGTGCTAATAACACCATTTAAACGACCACTAATATAAAGACACAATTATAAGGTGCGTGTTCTAAAGTTGGAAAACCAGACTATCTCTATATCTGTGCAGAGAATGATTGCGACATTAACTGTATTAGACACGTGCGATTTCCATTGTCTTTCTTTTCCAAAAACCTTTGATGAGGGAGATAGTAGTAGGTGGATTTAGTTGTGGTGGTGGGCGGGGATCAAAGACTATCTCTATATCTGAGCAGACAATGATTGTATTAGACACGTGCGTTTTCTATTTTCTTTCATTTCCATTTAGCCAAACTATGCCACAGCAACGCGTGGCCGGGTACAGCTAGTGTATAATAAAATATAACAATGTGCAAATTAACTACATGAATATAAATTTAATAGCTTAATGTGTTTAATTATAAACAATGCATGACTACCAGCAGAACCTTCCATGCCAGACTGGTCAAAGAATACAGAACAGACACACAAAGACATCCTGGTCTTCTAGGTTGGGGGTTGAAGCAGGGGACCAGCCTGTCCTTTTTAGAACTTTATTTAGTCAGGAAACAGATATCTAAGTCTCAAATTCAGACAGGAGATGAATGGCCATGAGTTCAGGTGATTTCCACAGAAAGCTAAAGAAGAATAAGAAGTATACATTTATGCTATTTTTTAACAGCACATTAGATTTTCTATAGTCCTCATTGCTTTTTTTTAACATCCCTCAGACATCTGCTGCAGAATCTTATGAGACTCAAGGAGTTGAAGAATCTAACATGCATAGATGACATAGCTCATGTCCAATGCCAGACCAATCATTGTAGCTGTAGAGTCAGAAATTGAAACAAAAGTTTTATGAAGAGCCTTTTCCCCCAGGTACTTATAGCAAAGTGTGTAAAAAAAAAAAAGGTGCCAGTGCTCCTGACAAAGTGTCTATTACAATTGTGTGGCAAAAATTTCCTTTAAAAAAAATTGTGGCTTTCCTCTGAATAACGGTCCCAAATTATCAAGGCTAACAAAATACCCTAACAGGGCCTCAGTCATATGTAAATTGAGGACCTCTTTCTCGCGACTATACCGCCACCGCCGAGAGTATCCCGTGCGGACTCACGAGCAAATAAAATGGAGAATGTTGCAGGAGATGCGGTAGTTGCTGCCTGTGAGTCCCAGCCATCTAGTTTAGCCCTTCTCTGTGCCGCACGTAGTGGTGCAGGGGGAAACTCCTGGTGGTGACTTTAACTCGATGGAAGCTTTTCGGAAAGAGGTCTGCAATTTGCAAATGACTGAGGCTGTGTTAGGGTATTTTCTTAGCCTCGTTAATTTGGGACCGTTATTCGAAGGATAGCCATAAGTGCCAGTACTGGGTAATGTTATGTATCACCAGAAAAACCCTGGATATATGTAAATATCGGGCAATCATGAGTTACCAGAGTCAATCACATATTCAAGTTAAAAATTTCAGTTACAGAACTTGAAGAAATCATTCTGTAATGCCCTTGAGTTTATAATACTAGCAAAAGTCAGAGAAGATTGACTTTGACAATTGGACGGCCCTTAACTGCAACAATATTTGGGCAAATAACGGCCACATATTGTGGCCGCCAAAAACAGGGCCTTAGTCCCATGTAAATTGCGGACTTCGGGTGACTATACTGCCACAGCACGGCGTGGATTGGGGCTAAACTAGATGGCTGGGACTCACAAGCAAAGCTGTAGGAGATGAGGAAGCTGCTGCTTGTGAGTCCCAGCCATCTAGTTTAGCCCCAATCCACGCCACGCGTAGCGGCGTGGGAGATACTCTCAGCGGTGGCGGTGGTCGCTGGAATTGCGCAATTTGAATCGCCGGAAGGCCGCAATTTACATGTGACTGAAGCCCTGTTAGGGTGTTTTGTGGCCGCCATAATATGTGGCCGTTATTCGGAGGATAGCCAATTTTTGTATTAACCAGCACTCATAGAAATAACCATACTACGAACATCTAGTTTGAAAATGGAGATGCTGCATCCACTACAGCTTTCCGCTGGCTTGAGATCCAGCTGCACACACATGTCGTGACTTAATAATAACTGTAACAGAGTGGAAACGATCAGGATACTATAGGATAGGATAAGAGAGAAGGAGGGATCAAATTCAAATAGACATAGAAACAAAAAAATAACTCATCGCTGTAATATCTAGAATACAGATTACTACCTTTGACAAATAATTTCTCAGATTTGCTTCGTGCTGTGACATATTGTCCTGTGTTCGTTTACTTCAAGATCAACATGAATCCATACTGCAACAACGACTAGTCAAACAATAAGAACAGATTTCTGCAACTGACGGCCATGTTATCAAAGGCTTTCTGAGAAAGAAGAGTTCCACTTAGCATTTGTTCCTGGTAATGGAAGAGTGCCAGTCAGGGCTGTTGAAGTTGGCATTTTCGTATACATTTGACCCTTACCGAACAAAACTGTACTTTTGGTACCACGCGCGATGTTTTGATACTTTGTGTGTGTGTGTGTGTGTGTGTGTGTGTGTGTGTGTCAGTGTGTGTAAGTGTGTGTGTGTGTGTATGTCCTCGTACGAGCGTGTGTATGTGTTTTGTGTTGAGTTGATTTAAGAACAGACATCACAGCGCTCGGGGCATTCACCTAAGCGCTCTGTCCCATCTTCAGTAGCCAGTGCAGGTTTCCAATACTAATGGTGCCGGTATAATTCTTATTAAAAGTACGTCTTGTCTCTTCTTTGAGCCTCGAGCATCGGCCAGAGAAAATCGTCACTCCCCGCTGCATTAATCTCACCAGACTTTTGTGACCGACCTGCTCCTCCAAACTGTACACGCTCTCTCAGAAGGCACTAACCACGTCTGCTTTATCGTGCATCAGTATTCCACAAAGTTATGCAGAGCCAGCCAGTCTGTCCACTTGTTTATTTCTCAACACACCGGCGTATTCGGGAGAATCAATCCAGACAATACTCCTCACCCGTGTCCTCTGCAGTAAAGCATGCCTGTCCTGACCTTCCTCTCCATTCTTTCTGAGTCAATTAAAATCACGATGTTTGTGTGTGTGTGTGTGTGTGTGAGTTTGTGTACGTGTGTGTATGTGTGTGTGTGTGTGTGTGTGTGTGTGCTTCGTGTTCTCTAACCAGCGGAAAGCAGCAGTGACCGCCTCCACCTATATTCTTAAGAGGGATGCTGTGGTATCTGATGTTAGACTCTGCTGCACCAAACGTCGACCATTAATTTTTTGCTTAGAAACCCCAAGCACTTCTTTTGCCTCTTGACACTGAACGATCTGTATAAATAATCAAATCCTCTGAGCGAGCATTATCTTGAAATAATTGTTGAACTTCCACCTCCGTGGCACCTGCTGGCCAGTCTCTGCATTCCCAACTCAGTGTGATTATCACCCTACATAATAAGTATGACTGTTCAGCTGGCACTTTGACCCACTCCTCTCCTCGCCTAATGTTCTCCAGGATGCAAACCTGCCTGATTATGCCTTCTGCCTGAGCCATCCCTGACTTCCTTCTTATCAACCGCTGACCTTTAACTGCGCCTAGAGCCTCGTGCAAAGGGTGATCTATGTCTGCCAACTTGAGATATGACTTTGCCTGCAGCACATTGTGCCTACCTGCAACACCCGGGACACCAAGGATGTATCGCATACACACCCAGAATGACCAGCATAGAAGCGTTCTGTATGCGCTCTAGTTTATCCATCTGACTCTTTGAGACGTTAAGCAGTCACAGGCCATAATGAACCACTAATAGGAGCAGGTGCTGATATAGTGTGAAAAGCATTCTCTGCTCTATGTAAATTGAAACCATAGTCCTTTTTGGCATCTTGTCAAAACACTTTCCACATGGTTCTTAAAGGACAGGCTCCTGTAAAATGTAATTCCCAGATAATTCAGTTTGTTTTCTCTGTTGACGTCTCTACCATCTATCGTGAGACTTGGGACATTAGCTCTAACGATTATGTTGTCTAGATAACACCACAAAACAGATGCCTTTTCCGGGTGGACGACAGCTCTAATTTCTGTACACTACTCAGTCACTTGGTCGACTGTCGCTTGTAGCTCCCGGGCTGTTTGTTCCCTTTCTTCCCCCTGCCTATGGGCAAGTATATCATCTGCAAAAGTCAGTATCCCTCTAAATCCTGGTGCTTCTAGACTGACAGTCTTACTCTTATACACACTAAAGAGCACAGGCGAGATGGCAGATCCCTGTGGTAGTCCTGGGGCCAAACCGCATGGTTCTGAAGTCTATGAGCCCAGTCAGAAAGCAACCTGATGTGAATATAGGACAGCTGCAACACTTCTTCTTTTTCTTCTTCTTCCCCACGCTCACCAGCTGTAAACTGCGGCGGAAAGTTCTGGTTGTTCATCCACTTTTCGACTGCAGTCATGTTCCACAACCTGAGTGTTGCGTGTGCATCCGATTTACAAATCTGACCCATTTGTATTTGACTGTTGGTTCCTTGCCTCTCAGGCAGATGCACTCCGTCTTCAAAGGAAGCTCCAAATTAGTCGACTCTTACGACATGCTTTGGATAGGCAGTGGATCTATCCCCCCTCTCCCCCCAATAATAGGTTGTGGCGGCTAAGGATCTGAGCAATTATGGTCTGAATGGTTCGATGAGCATGAACGATAATTTATCGACTAACTAATATGGGGCGCGCATGTATTTGAATGTGAACATGACATGACACTTGACCCGGTTCCTAAGTCAGGAAAGACCATACGAGAATAAATGGCTACAGAATCATCACACTCCAGAACACTATTTGAAAACTCATGGAAACAATCGTGGCCAGAACGCTGACCCAAACATTGGGGTCAAGTGGGCTTTTCCCCGCTACACTAGGTGGTTACCGACCGGGAATAGATGCATGGTGCAGTGCTGCAGTATTTGCCTACGGCACATATGAGGGTTTCCAGGAGGGAATGGAAACGGCAGCTGCCGCAATCGACTTAGAAGATGCGTATAACAGCGTCCCATACAACATGATCATCATACTGCTGTTGGATATGCAAATAGAAACAAAATTGGTCAACTGGATCGCTGCAGCGCTATTCGAAAGAACAGTGTCGCTTCGATGTAGTGAATGGGCATCCGAACCTCAACGCGTCCTAATGGGTCTACCCCAGGGATCACCATTGTCGCCTGTGCTCTTCAATGTGTACACAGCAGGAGTTATGAGTGCATAAAGCGTAGGCCTAGGCAGAACAATGTCGAATGCAGATACTATCCTTGTTTACCGACGAGGTGAAAACAGGCAAGAAATTACAACCACGCTACAACACGAGCTAGACAGACTTAGTGAGTGGTGCCAGGAATCAAAAGCTCAGGTGAACCAGTCCAAAGCCTCCTTAACATGGTTCTCTCTGTATACCCACATCGCCAGTACACCAACGCCTGTCGTAAGCATAAGTGGTGTGGACATCGAGAGAACCGACACCACGAAATACCTGAGCATGACATTTAACATATGTTTGTCATACAAATGCCATGTAGACAACGTCATACTTAGAGCCAGGAAAGGTCTGACAGCACTCAAGGTGCTAGCAGCAGCTGATATTGAATAACGCCTACTTTTTCTTATCTATCAAGGGCTTGTGTTAAGCGTCATTGACTATGGTCTTTGCCTCATCACTGTCAGCAAAACCATGGCTAGAAAGACTGGATCGAGTACAAAATGAGGCCATGAGACTCCTACTCGGCTGCACAAAAGACACCTCCTGCAACGCAGTGCGTTATGTCCTGGGTTTGCCGACGATGACTAACAGATACAAAGTGGCACAGGTCAAGGCGTACATGAGGGTATCGGCAGAGGTTAACCACCCACTGCACAAAGCTATACATGACACAATAGGAACGCGTCTCAAAAGAGGCCGCTCTTAGATGACCTAGACGTGATCAGTCACGGAAAAGAATGGACGAATAAACCAGTAGACATGCATCGCATCTCTAAGATTGTCATCAAACTCGGAAGGTACTGCAGGGATCAAATTCCTGCGGGCGTAGACACAGAAGAAAGGGAACTGATAGATCAGCATTCAGACCCAGAAGATATCATCATCTACACAGATGGATCCGTAAGCGCGGATCAAGGTTAGCAGAGGCATACACAGCGCAAAAAAGGGGCAAAACAATACAGGAGGACAGCGGCGCTTACCAGACAACCACGTCAAGCATGACCATGGAAATAGCCGCTGCTTTTGGAGCTTTAGCATGGGTGTCCGGACAAACCGCTACACAGGCAGTTATTGTATCAGACTCCATGAATATGTTTCAGAAGATAGCAACATGCAGTATGCGCTCTGAATGGGTAGAAAGCATTCGAAAATCGTGCTCTCCTTCCAATTTCTACTCCATATTATGGTGGCCAAACAAATAGCTTAACAGGGCCTCAGACGTGTGTAAAATGTGGACTTCCTGCGATGAACACATCGCGGCAAAACTGGAATTACTTGACAATTTCAAGACACGCAACACTGCAGACGTTAGTGCCAGACGATAATAGCGACCGTTGACAATTTCGAGCGTTTCTGTCGCATAGTCGCAGATACAGGTCTGCAATTAACATATCGCTAGGACCCTGTTAGAGCATTTATTTCGTTGTTCGGAGCCAATCATAGTGTCGCGCGCCCACGTGGGTAACTACACTGATATAGTGAGGGTGTGGGTTTGAACCTTAACAATGCCCACCCACGTGAGAAACTGGACTAATTTCTAAGCTATGTTGATCCTAGACAGTCCTGGATAGCCAAGAACACAACGAGTGGCTCGTTCCATGAAATGAAAGTTGCTGAACTTGTATCCACAGGAGTAGGAGAAGGGATAGATGGATATCAGGATAAACCCACTGTTATATAATCCAGATACACAGTTAACCCCTCCGACTTTTCTCCTCTCCTGGCATTACTTAAAAGCCCCCATCAAGTGATTTAAATATTTGTTAGCTGAAGTAAACTAATATGCACAAAGACACTTGAATCTAAGTACACAATTTACTCAACTATTTTGTAACAACATAAACATGATTTATTTAATAAATCTAACCGAAATAAAATGAACTTGTTTAGGCTAGTAGAGTTGGGGAGATGTGAATAATGAAATCATAAAGGTATTGGAAAGTAACAACCTTTGGACAGTTCTCGGCTTGAGACCCTGTCTATCTTTTCCCAGTTTGTCGTCCTCACTGCTCCAAGCAGGTCGTTACACTCAGACTGTCAGCAATGAATGGATGCTTACCAGTCCCTGCCCAATGTGGGAACTGGAGAATGAAGAAACAAGCGCATATGTGTAGTATCTACTCTAGATGTACACTAAGCATGCATATTATAATAACATCAAACATGTTTATTTAAATAAAACATTTCACCTCTCCCTCATATTCACATTCACTCCAGTCCAATTTGGAAGGGCTTATGTCTCACATTCCAGCCGTTACATCTTCTGCCTTCCTCTACACAAGTCCTGTAATGATAGTCAAGTCTTCTACGTCAGATGCCATCTCTCGTACAGACTCAAAATGACAATCAGTCAGACAGAAACAGTTCTGGAACCTATGCTTGGAACAATCGACGCGCCCAGAAAGCTAACAATATTTCTGAGGCGAATCAAATAACAAATATCGTGGAGTTCATTAAATTTCAATGGTAACATCAACATTTAGGTTTTACAACATTGAAACACATGTGCACGAAAACACACACTATCAAAGCATAAAAGCAATGTGACAGTTTCTACGAGAAGGAAATTAAGCCTAGGAGTTTACAAACTAGTTTTTCTTACCTGGAGAAAGACTGTTAGATTTCCACAAGCCAAAAGTTTTCTGTTTTCAAGCCTTAGAATTAACCACAATGCAAAAAGTTCTGTCTCAAGCTTAGGTTAAGCCCAACAGATGACATGTGCTTGACAGAGTCTCATTTCCAAGTCCTAGAGTTCACCCCTTTATAACTTCTATCAAGCTCCTCCTACATTACGCCTAAAATCATTCTCATTCAAGGATGTCACAGCTCCTCCCTGTGGGTAAGTTTAGTCGCTGTCAGTCAGGGCTGTACAACACTTGTTTAAATTCACACGGTCACATTCTCCAGGTTCAATCAAGCTGACCAGAGCTAATAAATATAACCACACCTCCAGCCTACTTCACCTGTCAAGTTGTTAGCTAACAACTCCATAAAATCAGACTGTCAATTCTTCTGCCCACACTTTCGGCTCCCTGTGTCAATATTGACGATCTGACTGGCACTCCAGTTTAGGTAACCTCAGGGGGAATTAAACACAATTAGCCGGAGTTATCTGCTCCTAATGGTCTGGCTTGGAGATAAATATCTGACACCAACAGATGGTGTGCAAATCTGAAGACAGTAAGTCTAAGCCAGTGTTGCCACTTTGAATCTTTTATATCCAAATATAGATCTTTTTCATTGCATTTAGATACTGTTTTGAACGTTTAGATCGTAAATATTTTTCTAGACGCTTTTCATATAGAGTTAGATATTTTATAGATTTTTTTTTCTTTCATTGTCAATTTAATAATTACTGTGTAAAATATTTACTACAATATTTTTGTTTTGGTCTGGCACGTACATTGTGACAACTGCCATTACTTGAACTTTGAACTCTCACTGGGGTCAACGCACAAATATCTGGCAGCCCCGGTACTGATTAATAAAAACGCGCGTAACTAACTTAGTTTCAACCGTATCCTCACTGTACTGACTTTGCGTTTCTTTTTCATGTGATTAAAAAAAATAATTGCTCACCTTCTTATGTGGCTTTCACTTTGAAAAAAACTTTCAACATGCCAAAAGTAAAGTCTGAGCAAAAAACTTGAAAAGAGTGGTTGCATGATGACAAAAATAAAAACTGGGGATATGACCAAAGCTTGTTGTAAGTACTGCAAGTGTGAAATTCAAGCGAAAATACAAAACTCAAAGAGTCATGCAGAAACTAAAAAAGCATAAAACTGCAGTTTCATTTAAAGTTATTACACCGCTGACATCTGTTTTCAGAACTATACTGATAAATGAATCATCAAAAGTTGAAGTGTCAGTCGCAATGTTTTTAATTTGTCACTGCGCAATTTCAAACTGTGGCCATTTGATCGGTTTGTAAAAAATCTTGGACTAGTTCAATTTGAAAAGTGTGATGTAGAAAGTATAGTTTAGGAACTGAAGGTTTTTTAATCAGCAAACAGTTAGGCTTGAAGAATTTGGCTGTAATTGGTACTGATAATGCCTCAGTGATGGTTGGTATAAACAATGGCGTTTATGCCAAGTTGAAGGAAGCTAACCCATCGTTAATACTTATAAAATGTATGCGTCATTCATTGCAGCTAGCATTATCACACGCTTCATCTAAATATTTACCAAGGAATTTGGAATACCTTATTGCTGAAACACTTTACTGGTTTTCCAAATCATTTGTCCGACAACAGCAATACAATAAATACGTTATATACAGCCTTGAATGATGGTTCCACACCACCGACAATTCTGTCAGATTGCAAAACTAGATGGTTATCAATTTAACCAGCTGTTGAAAGAATTATGAAGCAATGGCTGAAGTTGAAGACACACTTTGAAATAACAAGACAACGTGAAAAATGCTACACAGCTGAAATACTATATGAAATGCAAAGTGATGAAAAAAATTTGTCATTCATTCTCTTTTTATAACCTATTCTAATGGAAGTGCAAAAAGTTAATAAATTGTTCGAATCTAAACTTGTTGATAAAGTTAAATTACTTGATGATCTCACCTTGCTATTTCACTCGGTAAAAGACTGGTGTTGCCAACTTCTAAAGCTGATTTGCTCACTTGCACTATAGAGAGCTATTTGGCTCCTAAGCCACACCTTGGATATTAAATCGAATCAAAAATTGATGATTTAAAAACAAAAGGACTGTTAACAGAGAATGAAGAGAACAACTTAAGAAAACGCTGTCAAGATTTCCTTATCTCATTATTGAAGCAATTGAGGCAGAGACTTCCTAAAAATCTAGATGTTTTGAAAAATGTTTCACTTTTTTTCTGTGAGCAACATACTTCAGCCAATAAAGGACATACCTAAATATTGTAAAGTTATGACATTTTTAGGGGCTACTGATAATAGTGTCGCGGAAGCAGAATATCAGTTAACCAAAATAAAGTTAGCTGAATGGACAAACAAAACAGAAACTAAAGCGTTTTGGAGTGAAGTGAGAAAATTTAAAGATGCCTCATCAAACAGTCCATTCTGTAAGCTCTTTAAAGTGCCATGTCTGCCATGATACTACCCCACTCAAATGCTGACGTAGAAAGAGTTTTCAGTGCAAGGAATTATTTCAAATCTAACATAAAAAACAGGATGAAATTTTACCTCTTAAATGCAATCGTGCCATTAAAATTCGGCCTGATGAGACTAGAGAAATAAGCCTACTGTTCCACTTATAAGGAAATTTGAATAGCTAAAGCATACCAGGGTCATTTTGGATCTGAAGCTTCAACTTCATTATCCCAGCTAAGTTTATCCTGTGGATCTTGTGAGACAGACATCAATGAAGGTGAGGACATAATTATGTAGGGTAAGTCATAACAAAAGCTATGTAATTTTGGACTTTTTCAACTTGGATGTTTTTTCTAGATCTTTTCCACAGAGATTTAGATCTTTTTAGATATTTTTTGACACCGTTTTGGATATTTTTTTGTCAAAGAAAAGTGGCAACACTGGTCTAAGCTAGTCAGACTCACAGGCGTCACAAAGACTACCTTAACACTTAACATCTGGGAAAGAGTCTTAGTGTTTGATATTACCAACAGTCCAGGAAAATTAAATGTTTGTTCAGGTCGCCTTACTTAGATTAGGGATGTATCCAAAACCATTTATTTCTGTATACTTCGAAACACAAAGGAATAAAAGTAGGTTAAGGTAAGACATTCTGAAGTCACAGAGCGTATTGTCACACATAGTATTGCCGCGATTTGTCCCTCGATAGGAAGTTCGCATTTTGCATAGGACTGAGGGCCTAAAGGGTATTTGTTTGGCCGCCATAATATAGGGTAGAAGTTCGGAGGAGAGTCTAAAATCGTACTTAACCTCCGTAACCTGGATCTACACACCGGGTCATGCGAGCGTAAAGGGAAATGAGCGAGCAGACCAGCTGGCAAGCACTGCACTAAGGATTGCGGGAAAAGCATGGACAGAGCTGATATCGTCAACGCTGTACGGACTGGGCTTGTGGATAATGAGGAATCCCTGACACTAACACGATTGCGTGACATGGGAGTAAAACATGGTGAAGCACGTCTTTGCCGTCTTCGAGGCTGAGATAGGAGCCAATATAACAATCTTCTCATGGGAACATTTAGTTGAAGTTCTCTGGAGTGGCTGCTGCATCGGAGGACTGAGCACGCATGGGAATGCCCAATATGCAGTGACGTCGATTGTGATAGCATAGCATAACATATTGTAGGGAGTCGGCAGTCCGACACGCAAGTTCATGGTGTCTCTTTCGTGCCAAAGAACTGCATGTCTGTTGGGCGAACAGTCGTTAACGAAGACAGTCAGGTTGTTGTAGGGGCGACGCTTGCTGGTGGATGTAATGTCCTAAGTCCCTTCCCCAGCTAATAGTGAGGGTACTGTTGTGGTGATCGTTCATTAACCCTCAAATAATGCTTCAGGTCAAAATGGACGATAGGCACAGCCACTTTTTTTAGCTGTGGCAAATTTTCTTTTGTTTGCTTCTGCCAGACGGTGGCCGTTGCATTTTTGCTCCATTTGCAGACTGGAAGGATATAGTTTCGTTACCCAGATTCTGAGTTGAGTGTATGGCGTGACACTGTGAGCTGCGGATTTATTTGGAATGTTTTTCAACTGTGACCAACGTGGTGGTGTGAATTGTAGATTCAGAAAATAGCGCGACGCTGGTTGGCGCAATATTGGTGGTGCCATTATGTGATTAAAATTGATCGCATGTGCAACTGCTGATCTGTTGGTGACTTCTAGTCACTAGTGCTCCCATCCATGATGAACTGCATTTCTAATGTCAGACAGTTTGTGTTAGCACTTCGGATGGCTTTTAATGCGTGTGTATGCTATCGCATATGCTGACACAGCAGTCTGTCAATCTCTCCACAAGGGACTGTGATATATATTTTTTGTGTTTTTCAGGGCAACTATAGGGTGACTCATTTGCTATGAAGCTGAAACTAAGATTACCAGATTACATAAAACCCGCCATCTTTCTCTGTCCTACCCTTGATGAATAAGTGTATGATAACTTAGCCTTGTCCATTACTTGATGTTGTCATTCCAAGCTCTTCTTCGATTACCCCCTCGATGTTCCTTGAAGTACAGTCTTTGAAAGTGTACAATGCTAGCTTAATAACATATTCATAAGAACGAAGGGCAAAGACCATTCACCTTTAAAAAAAAAATAGATTCTAAAAATAATGCTGAGCACAAATGGGGACTGATTCGTCAGTTCCGTATGGGGGTGACCCCCATAGTTTCCAGTTCCGTAAACAGAATCGATCACATATTTTTCATTGTTTACATTTTGTTACTATTTGGTTGCTTCACATATTCATTTGTTTTATTGTATGTATCAAACTGCTCCTTGTGATTAAATGGACTTGTGAATTAAGCTTCGAAAGGCACTAACAGTTAAAGAACGAATCGCGTAAGTCATGTTAACATTTAAGTGATTCAATAAAACACGTTTGAATTAATTACGGATCCTCTGACATTTATTCGTATTGTTAATTTATAATGATACTTAATGTAATAATTTAATGACTAATGTTAATTTTCCACTATATTTTAGTTTGTGCGTGTATATGTTTTGTTTGGAATAATAAATTATTGTCTTTTCACTACGTATTTTACGTCAAAAATATGATTGGGTGGACATTTAGTATTGCGTATTGCATTTTGTTATACTGCGATTTATAAAAAAAAATATTCCATAAACAGTTAATCAAACAGCTTATTATGATTGACATTTCTTGCTGCAGATATTTATTTTGAAGATTTTTTATTGTGAATTATTTTATCTTTTACTAATGTTTTTTCTTTAATTGCACAAACAATTTTATTATTAGTTAGTTGTATTTATCCACAAACACTATTTTATTAAACCTGTTATAATTGAAAAATAAAGCATCAATTTTATATTCAATTTTATACTTTTATAAATAATATAGCAAGTAATCATTTCTTTCATTCGTGTATCACTGATAATCCTTCTAGGCATATAACAGATCTTAATAATTGTTTCGTTTGACAAATCCGTTTTTACAACGAGACATGACATTCCATTCTGCTGTTCAAAACTGTACATAGATTCGAGATGTTTGTTTTCATAATTTCATCGTTACTTTGTTGACGGTTATAAATCATACAATTTATTATTAATCGAACGAGTTTCTTAAATTAAAGGAGAATTATGGAAGTCATACAGTGAAGAGCAAATGTTTATTATAAACTTAATAAACTTTATTTACAATTTAAGTCTTGAAATTGATATCCTCGAGTTTGTTTTGACTGGTCTGGTAGTCTGGTCTGGTAGTCTTAGTTTCAGCTTCATAGCAACGGGTCGCCCCATCTTTGCTCCGCTCCTGTGCCAACGAAAAACACCCAGAATGTTTATCACAGTCCTTTGTGGAAAGATTGACAGACTGCTGTCTCAGCATATCTAGCATACACTCGCATTAAAGCATACGGTAGCCATCCGAAGTGCTAACACAAACAGTCCAACATTAGAAATGCAGTTCATCATTGATGATAGCAGAACTTGTCGCCAACAGTTCAGCAGTTGTCTATGCGATCAATTTTAACCAGATATGGGCACCGCCAACATTGCACGACAGGCATCACGCCATTTTCTGAATCTACAATTCACAGCACCACGTTGGTCAGTCAGTCACAGTCGAAAATACATTCCAAATGCAATCCGCAGCTCACAGGGTCACACCATGCATTCAACTCAGAAGCTGGGCGACGAAACTATATCCAGTCTACAAATGGAGCAAAAATACTTCGGCCACCGTCCGAATTTGCCTCTGCTTCGAACAGCGCCGCTGTCTCGCGTCCATTTTAACCGGAAGTTTGTTTTGAGTTTTGAAATTACAGTGAATTACGATTATTTTAGAAGGCGACCATATAACGTTAGTCATGTTTTCTAAATTATTAATAAAAAAAAAATTAAAAAAAATTTACCAGCATAGTTGGATTCCCGCCAAAGTCCAATCAAGAAGTCCACCAAGCCTCGTTGTAATCCTAAGCCGAGATAAAAAATTTTAAGCTAAATCTCAATTAAGAGCTCTGTGGCTAAGTCCGCTAAGTCGATGCGAACGCTTCGTAATGCCGGTATGCCGGGTTCGATTCGAGTTGTGGGCCATGCGCCTTGCGTTGGTTTCAACAGTGGTATCAAGAAAGCCGACCGTCCAGCAAGCAATGGCAAACTACTGGACGTAAATTTGCATAGAAAAACCACACAACAGCCAGGGGCTGTTGGGGTTGGTTTTGCAACGTCCTGGAAAGGATACACAACTAACCAAACTTAGAGAGCCTCTTTTTACCTAATCATTAAGCTAATGGAGAATACTTTTTTTAAGCTTTTTCAAAACTAGATGGCTAGGATCCACGAGCAGCAGCCGCGGTGTTATCGTGACCGCCAGTGCGCAATGGACACGTGGCTATGGCTCGAAAGGATATTTTGCGGCCGCCATCTTTACCGACCGTTAGTCGGAGGATAGCCAACTTTTATGTACCTTAGCAACCATACATCCTATGTTCGTGACAAGACCTAAAGAAAAAAAATAACTAAATTAAAACAATTATGTGTGACATATTTTAATACATTTACATCTGCCATGGCCCATTCCATTAGCAAATAATGTTGAAAAAAATTGGCTATTGCCAAACTGTACCATATTATTTGATAATTTGGCTATCCTCCGAATAACGGGCACATATTATAGCGGCCACAAAAACTCCCTAACAGGGCCTCAGTCACATGTAAATTGCGCACTTCCGGTGACTTAATTTGCGGTCTTCCGGCGACTGCCGCCTCCGCCGAGAGTATCCCCTACGCCGCGGGAGCGACGTGGATTGGGGCTAAACTAGATGGCTGGAACTCACAAGCAGCAGCTTCCGCCTCTCCTGCAGCTTTGTTCGTGAGTTCCAGCCATCTGGTTTAGCCCCAATCCACGCCACGTGAGTGGCGTGGGGGATACTCTCGGCGGTGGCGGTAGTCGCCGGAAGTCCGCAAATTAAGTTAGAGGAAGTCCGCAATTTACATGTGACTGAGGCCGCCATAATATGTGCCCGTTATTTGAAGGATAGTCGATAATTCAGTTTTAAGACATGTTTTCTACAATTTGAGTAGTTATACAAAATATTCCATAAACAGTTAGGCAAACAGCAAATTATTGTTCACATTTCTTGTTGTAGATGTTCACATTTTGATAAATTTAATTAACAAATTTCTGTTCGACCCTTTGTCGTTATAATTAGGATATATTAAGTTTGTTCTTTTTCAATTTTTAATAAAGTAGACAAACAACCAGAACTTTCCGCCGGAGTTTACAGCCGGTGGACGCGAAGAAGAAGAATTTTTAATAGATATTGTTAGAACCTGAGCTCTCATCTGGATACAACAAACTTTACTAGCATTGGTCATTTTGAAGTGGCCAGTGAAAGTAACAGAACGTACCTAAAATCAACTCATAATCTAAATGCTGACAATTATTTCAGGTTTGGGAATTTCAGTCTGCAGCAGTTTAAATTAAGGGCTTAACAATGTCAAAAGAAAACAGGAGTCCAAACAAACGACCAGTAACTGCTGATGAGAATGGACGAGCAGTATCTCCGCGGCCTCCTGGCATTCCTGATGAACTCATTAACATGGTGGGAGGTAAGTCAGATTTGACTATTTTTTTTCACGTATGCAGTTGCACTGCTTGGTAAATCGTACAGACTCCATATCACAACCTTCTATCACAAGCATTACCATCATCATCAGTCTGTTGTGCCATTATATTATGGTGCCATCAGATTTGAAACTCTACGCTTGCTTCTGAAAATAAGGACGTAGCGCTTATGTGAATGCCTGAGTCTTGTGATTTCAACTCTTAATTAAAAATTTCAAATTATGACTCTTGGTTGAATCCTCAATTCCATCCTATCCTGGGCAATCTTTTTTGTGTCACACATAGAATCTAGTCCGACACCTTCAACCTGTCTCGTCAGTATTCATTTTAGCATTTCTCTTGAATGTCATTTCCTCAGTCCTGTTTCCTATTTCAGTGCCCGTTTAGTGCTATTTACTCGCTTGTTCATAACCTATATACTGCCATAAAAAAAAAGTTAGCTGCATATCCTTTACAGGACGTTGCAGAACAAACCCCAGCATTTTTTGGCTGTTGTGGTTTTCCTAGGCAAGTTTACGTCCAGTAGTTTGCCATTGCTTTCTGGACGGTCGGCTTCTCAACACCACTGTCGAAACCATCGCAAGGTGCAAGGCCCGCAGCTGGGATCGAACCAGGCACCCCAGCATTACAAGCTTGTTCGTAACGCTTAAGCCACAGACGCTGACATGCTGCCATTACCTAGTACAAATTTAGGTTGGCTTCACCTGGAAGTGAAAGTCATTTAACAAAATCCAGCTTAGTTTTGATTCGATTCCAAGATTACTGTACTACAGCGGCTCCCCCTACAACAACAACAATTCTTCTTCTTATTCTGCGTTCAACATCAACCATGCTAAACATTTAGTCCTGTCTGGGTCACAAATAGGGTCATGCTTCTGAGGTCGCCACCGGTCCCTCACAGCTTCTCTTGTACTGTAGCTCTGTTGGGCCAGATCCACAGACTTTGCTAGGAGTGGTTTGGGCAGTCCTGCAGTATGTGCTCAGGGGTCTTTCTTCCCTCCCCACAATCACAAGCAGCAGATTCTGTTATGCCTATCCTGTGCAGATGTACAGCAACAACAAGAAAACGAGAAAAAAAACTGTTGAAGGCAGTTGTAGCAAAGAGGTCCAGTGGCCATTTATGGAATTTGAAGAAATAAATTAACAAATGCTCCTAGGACAATTCAGCCTACTTGGATATAAGTAAATATTCTGAGAAGTAATGGCAGCTGGCACAAATTGACTCTGTCGTCCACTGAGTACCGAACAGTGTATAAAAAAAAATATAGAACTATAATCTATACCCAATCTTTGTTCTGTTACTGTTTATGCCAGCTGGTCCTCTTAGAGTCCATGCTGTGTGGCGTTCAGAGTCATGTCTATCCACAACCTTTTGTCTCGCATACTTTCAGTCAGTTCTGACACAGATGCCATGCCATGATGTCAGATTGTCCAGCATCTTCTTTCTTGGCTCCCCCCGCGTCTGTTCTCCAACTCTTCCATCATCATGATTTCCTACAGTTATATCATTCTTATGACATGACCAAAGAATATAGATTGTCTCTGCTAGCTGTTCAACTTAGTTAATCTGTTAATTAATTATGTGCCGTCTCCACGATGAAGGTTGGCTACAGTGCACTTGCTTCTATCTTTGGCAGTATTATTAAATGATGAGGGCCTAATTTCTTCTATGGTTTGACTCCTGTAGCATTGTTAAAAAAAACCATGAGAATGGTAAACCACACTCTAGAAATAGAATTGTACTTCTTCTTCTTTGCGTTCAGTTTCGTATGCTCAGATCAGACCATCAGGTGAGCCGCTTCTATGAACATGTGAGCAGCAGGTCCTTCATGGTTCTCCACAGCTTGCTCTGCACACTTTGTTCTTGAGGCTAGGTTTCTTTTTAAAGTTGTAGGCAGAGTGGGCAGGTCTGTAAAATGTCCCCAAGTGTTTGTAGTCCTGTCTGACAAGCACACTGTGGGGACTGTACAGTCTTTATATTATGCATGTTGTAGTTAAGCCTGCAGTGTCCTATTCATCTAGAAGGTTGGTTTAGAATCAGGTTCATTGGTTAGTATCAGCAGGTTTTCTACCATCCATTCCTTTACCTATTTTCCTTTTGTGTCCAAAGAAACATAACCCCAACTAGGGGAATGACTGTTAAAGTCATTGAGAATTAGGTGGTTCTTATCAGCACCTGGGATGTCCTCTAGTTCCAATTTCTTGTTGCTGGGACAGTAAAAGTTAGTAACGTAAAGCGGCTCTGGAAGGATATGTAGTTTTACTGTTAGATGTTTAGACTCAATGATGCTTCTGGAAGTTTCTCTGGCTGCAATAGCATTTTTAACTAATATAATGATGCTTCCTTTGTGGCCATCTCTGTCTAGCCTATGTGTTTTATAACCTCTAACAGAAAAGCAAGAGCCTGTATTTAAATGGGTTTCCTGAATGCAGAAGACCTCATTAATCAATGTTCGTATATAAACTTTTGCAGTTCGAGCTTTTTCATCATGACCTGTTTCTGCATTTCACTGCATTTTTTTTAGTGTTTTGGTATTATTTTGGCCAGACGCATTACTCTGTTTAATTCTCACCGCTGATTCGCAGAGCTGCCATCAGTAGTTTGGGGTGGATCCCTTCGAGGCTTGGAATCGGACGCTGTTCCTGCCTAGCAGAAGTCCACAGGAGTAGCCCCCTAACGGTGAAGTTGTCTAAGCATACTCATTAGCCGTAGATTGTGCTGATGTCTGTTTCTATTTCTGAGTGCCCACGCCATTCAGGCCGACATGTCTGTCTTGGATGGGGGAAGTTACGCGATTTCCATGTCCTGGTTCATCCAAACACTGCCTGCCAGAAATCAGATGGTCCTTTCTCCACCTTTGATTATTTGATTATCCGGGGAGGGGGAAGGGGCTCTGGGAATGGCCTTGCTTGAGATTGGGACATGTCCATGCACCTGTGGGTCCAGCATCGATTACCAGCATCGGCACCACCTAAGGGGGGGGGGGGGTGGGGGGGGGGCACACTCTGGCAAGAGTTTCTGCCTGGCTTACCCTAGCCATAGCCTGGTATTTTACCCCTTCTGGCATCAGGAGTCCATTTTGTTAGCGATGGAGAATTGTAGCACTTGAGGATAATAAAATTGTTAAATGTATTCGCTAATATCTAAACCACAGACACATAGTTAATTGTTATTTGCTGAAAATTTGCAGCCTCACCACCAAGATTTGTGACCTTTGAACAGCTGATGTCGGCAGCTGATAGTATGAAAAACATTACCCTTGCACACGAGATTGCTGTTAATGATGAATTTGAATTGCACAAAGAGGAACCACCACCAAACAGGTACATTTGATTATCATAATAGTACATAAATACATGTAACTTATTTCTGGGCTGTAGGATTTCTTCGCCTTCAATATCTTCTTCTTTTTCTGCTGCTACTTGTATTTTTTCCTCCTCCTCCTCTTCTTTGTCTCCTCCTTCTCTTCCTTCTTTTTCCCCCACTCATTTATATTTGTCTTCTTCTTACTCCTTTATATTTCTCTCCTTCTTTGTCTTCTGCTAATTCTTCTGTCCTTTATTCTGTGATTTAGCACATATAGGCGACCAACTCACATCAAATCTTCCTATCCTTTGCCATCTCATGCAGCATGCGTCATGTTCTATTTGTAATTTTAACCTCTGTCTTCAGTTCTCTTCTCCACATGTTTTTTTTTTCTCTTAATTTCTTTGGCCATTTTGGCAACAGTGTAAGGCCTTCTGATTATACCATCATAGGGATTTTTAAGTGTGTGTCAAATGCAGTGCCAGCATCCCTTTCTCACTTCTTTATTCCCTTAAATTTGTTTTCCTGAAGCTTGACCTTAATTATTCTATCCTCCTTGTGGTTTGTGGGGGAAAACAAAAATAAACCCACTGCCATCCTAACAAGCATGTTGTAGGAGTTGACAAACTAGTTACTTCCTTTGGAAGAGTACATCTGCTTGAGATGCAAGGAACCAACAGTCTGCACACAAATAAGTGAGATCTGTAAAACAGATGTGCACACAACTCAGGTTCTAAAGCAAGGCTTATGTCCAAAGGTGGACAAACAACCAAAACTTTTCGCTTGAATTTACAGCCATTGAACATAAAGAAGAATTATTCTATCATACTGTCTAATTTTTTTAATTTTTTTTATTTAACACAATTCTCACAAAGCTCAGCATTAATTATTCTGTCACTCTATGTAATTAATTTGATTCTGCACGGGCACAGTTTAATGAATATAATTGATCGGTAGTTGCTTTATTTGATGCCCATAAACATGGTCATGGTGTTTGTTAAATACCGTTGTACAGCTGGAAACATAAAGTGGCAGAGACAGTTAAACGAGCCTTTTGGGATGTCTTTGAGGAGAAGATCAATGAAGATCCTCCAGACCTTAGCTTTGCATACACCATGTTGGAGGAGCTGCGTGAGGTGAGTTTGTAGTGCCCCTGATGTTTGTGACAAGCTGTTTTTGTGTCTTAGACTTGTATATACAAAGATATATTTGGTTACCAAGGAAAATGTCATTTCATAAATTGTTGTTTTCAAGCTTAAAAATATTTTCAAAACTTGTTGTCAACTATTATGGCAGGTATAGAATGGACATTATTACCACCTTGGACAGAGCTGTTATCATCAATGCTGTACGGACTAGGATGGGGGGTAATGTTGAATCACTGACACTACAACAATCGCGTGACTGAGGAGTTAAGCTTGATGAAGCATGTCTATGCTGTGTTCAAGTTACAGACACTATAACCAACTCCTCATGGGAGCAATCGGTACAGGCACTTTGAAGTAGTTGCTGTGCCAGAGGATTAAGCATACATGGGAATGCTCAGTGTGCAAAGACATCTATTATGATAACATAACACCTACATGTAAACAGTGCTGGATCTGCACCATTGGGTGGTGACTTGATATATGACAAGGCAAATGTGGTCAGGGCACTTTGGTAACAAGCAACAGAATCAGTAGAGAAACAAGGTTATTATGGCCTGAATGAGGCACCTGGGTGTAACCAGAGGGTCTGGCTGGCTCAATACACTCAGAGGAAAGGCAAGACTGACATATAGCCAGATTGTGACCAGTACCATCAATAATGGAACTCTGTGGTGGCTGCTGAAGATGAGGACGGAGCATGCATGGGGATGCCCTGAGTGCTGTGATGTCAATTCTTGACTTATCTTAACCCAACATCCAGCAGGCTGCCTCAGATATATCCCACAAAAACTTGTGTTTCAAAACTGTTTGATAAATTGTGCAGTTAGAAATTATTTCAGGACAGGCTCAGCAAGTTGTTATGGCATTTAATTGTTTCAGCACATATGCTCAAGATAGGGAGCGAATTGTGCCATACATAATACACATAGATAAGGATAACCCCCAAAACCATATAAACAGCATCAGCAACTGTTGCAAGAAATGTGATATGAAAATGACAATTTGAAAGAAATAATGACAGTAAATAGAACACCAGTTCTGTTGAAGGAGAGACATTAAAACAAGCTAAGGAGTTTAAATTTGTCGGCGTCTGTTGCTTAGGCGTTGTAAACTCGCTTTGTAATGCTAGGGTGCTGGGTTCGATCCCAGGTGCTGACGATTTGTCTCGCACTGGTTTGGACAGTGGTACCGAGAGCTGCCTGTTCAGGAAGCAGTGGCAAACTACTGAACGTAAAATTTGCAATGTCCTGTAAAATATACGCAACAAACGTTTTTAAAGGAGTTTAACTACCCAGGCAGTGTATTCACTGAGGTTTGAAGATTGGACACGGAAATAAAAAACAGAATGCAGAAACTGTGCTGGGTGCTGAAGATGGGGACGGATCAATTATGGGAATGTCCTGAGTACTGTGATATCAGTTATTAACTCAGCACAAGAGTTTCCTGGCAGCTACAACCTTTGAGACCCATGCTGAAGAAATATGACCGCAAAGCAGAGAAGATGACGAAAATATCCAAAGGATACAAACTACTTGGGTCTCTGCTCAGATTAAAAGAAAAAAATTTAGTGGAAACAGTTGGCAGTCATCACTCTGACATCCATCTTGACAGTTACAAATATTCATAGACACTGCAGGGTGCTTGGGTATACTCAGTCTTCAGGTTCACTTACATTCACTCATCAATTTAACTAGTCCCAGGGTCAAACACAGAATGAATCTTTGGTTCCTTTACCCTTCTGATCATCCATTCAATTCACACACATTATCTTAGCAAAGCTGACCTCTTTTCATGTCCCATAATGATCTTGTTAACCTAGTGATTGTCTTCAATCAATCAATCAATCATTTATCGTTGACCACTTTCAGCTAGGTAGTGATTGTCTTTTCTAGCCTGCCCTTTTATAAGCCCAGCCTCTTTGCACATAAATTATACTGAGTAGATGTTTACCTAAATAGTGTAAAACTTGCACCATTACATCCATAACTATATTGTTATTTTACATAATAACCAAGCTTTGTTTAGCTGGCTAGTTAGATAGTTGTCTTTGCTAAGATTGTGAGTAAATATCAGCACAGCCAGGCATAAGAGGCATTCCAGACATACAAACATTTCTTGTAAATCAGCATAAGACTGGCTTTTTTAGCTGTGGAATGATAATATGTATTTTGAGATCGGGATATGGGGTTTCTCAACACTTCTGGAGTGCAATGAAGATATCTCAACTAATGTGTATTTTGAGGTCGGGAGATGGGGTTTCTCAACACTCCTGGAGTGCTAAATTGATATCTCAACTAATGTGTATTTTGAGGTTGGGAGATGAGGTTTCTCAACACTCCTGGAGTGCTATATAGATATCCCAACTAATGTGTATTTTGAGGTTGGGAGATGGGGTTTCTCAACACTCCTGGAGTGCAATGAAGATAACCCAACTAATGTGTATTGTTTATTTCTGACAGACACTGCTGGACATCCTGTTACCACAACACCAACGTTTGAGGGAACAGATCGAAGAGGTCCTTGACATGGCTCTCATCAAGCAACAGATGGAGAACGAGGTGTTTGACTTTGGCTACTATGCAAAGTACGTAACCGACATCATGAGCAGACTGTGCGCTCCAGCCAGGGATGAGAACATCACAGAAATCAGGGCCATTAAGGATGTGGTGCCAAAGTTTAGGTCAGTTGTGGGAAAGTTGTGTTGCCATTGGGGGATTTGAATATTTTTTTACTGCAGCTTGTTCCAAGTTTTTGAAAAGTAAGTATACATCTACTATCTATTCTACTTAAACCCCATCTGTTTGCATTGTTTCGCTCCATGCTGGTTGTAATCATTGTGTCTTCCATCCTGATAGTAAATTCTGTCTGCTTATTGGATAAATTCCATTCTGACTGTAAGTTCCATCTGTTTACATTGTATTCATTCCATGCTCCTTCCATGCTAATTGTAAAGGCAGCTCTTGACACTGTATCCCTTACTTTCTAATGATAAATGCAGTTAGTTTACTTTGTATTGTGTAAACTTAGTCTTTTTCTTTGTGTTCCTTCCACACTAATTTGTGAAGTTGGCACCTTTCCATCTTTGCAGATAATAGCGTTATATTGTGCTGCGAGGAGGAATAGAACTCATAGCCACTGGTGATGTCAGGTGCGACTTGCCACTGGTGATGTCAGGTGCGACTTGCCACTGGTGATGTCAGGTGCGACTTGCCACTGGTGATGTCAGGTGCGACTAGCCACTGGTGATGTCAGGTGCGACTGGCCACTGGTGATGTCAGGTGCGACTTGCCACTGGTGATGTCAGGTGCGACTTGCCACTGGTGATGTCAGGTGCGACTAGCCACTGGTGATGTCAGGTGCGACTAGCCACTGGTGATGTCAGGTGCAACTGTCCACTAGTGATGTCAGGTGCGACTGGCCACTGGTGATGTCAGGTGCCACTGGCCACTGGTGATGTCAGGTGCCACTGGCCACTGGTGATGTCAGGTGCGACTGGCCACTGGTGATGTCAGGTGCGACTGGCCACTGGTGATGTCAGGTGCGACTGGCCACTGGTGATGTCAGGTACGACTCGCCACTGGTGATGTCAGGTGCGACTGGCCACTGGTGATGTCAGGTGCGACTAGCCACTGGTGATGTCAAGTGCGACTAGCTAGACCCACCCATCTTCCGCAATTAGGGCATCAGATTTCAGGACCATTGTTGCCATCACATGTATTTAAGTGTCTTCTCAGACGCCTAGCTCTAATGTTTTCTGCAATTATGTTTTACTTTATTGTCTTTCCTTCATGCAACATAGTCTGTGGCATTTTGATTCTACAAATCTACCTCAGTACCTGTATCATTCATGTACTGCTTTCACACATCTTTATATGGTAATTGAGAACTCAACATCTTCCACCCATCTGTAATTCACCATAGAGGATGTCCTTAGAGACTCTACCATCCTCTGTCTCCAGGTGTGACCCAGACATCTGAGCATTTGGCGACTGAGCATTGAGAAACTGTTGTAACACCTGCTCTTTCCTATCAGTGTTTGTGATCTTGTCCTGCCACTTACTGACAAGTAGTCTCCTTGGGCATCACGTGTGAAAGCTATTTAGCCGTCTCTCCTGGTGCCAATAAAGTTAACCAAGTTTCACTGCCATAAAGCAGAGTGCTGAGAACACATGCCTGATTGACAAGAGTTTTTGTTTTAATTGTGAGCTTTCCACTCTCCCAACCTCTCTTAATCTGCACATTGTTGTTGCTGCCTTATCTATTCTGATGTTGATTTCTTGGTCCGGTAACAGTTTGTTATTCACTGTAGATCCCAGATAGGTAAAATGGTCAGCTGTCCCCACTCTTCCCATCAATGTAGATTGCAGGTCTATCATTAAAACCTTGCACCATAATCTTTATCCTCTTTTACGCTAATTGTAAATTCCATCAATGTACATGATTTTGGTTCCGTGCTGTTTCACATCCATGCTGGCTGTAAATTCAGTTTGTATTGTTTCACATCCATGCTGGCTGTAAATTCAGTTTGTTTGTATTGTTTCACATTGATGCTGGCTGTAAATTCAGTTTGTTTGTATTGTTTCACATCCATGCTGGCTGTAAACTTAATTTGTTTGTATTGTTTCTCATTGATGCTGGCTGTAAACTCAATTTGTTCATATTGTTCTATTTTCAACCAGGGCTATAATGGAAACTTTAGAGCTGATGCGCAGGGATATGGCCAATTTCACAATCAAGCAGATCCGACCATACATACAACAGAACATAGAATATGAGACTAAGAAATTTGCTGAATATTTTGAAACTCAGAGAGGTGAGTCTTTTGGAATTGTAAGAAAAAATTGTTTTGCTTGAAATAGGTTATATTATTACAGTCGGCGTCATTGTACACTGGATATTTCCATGTATGCTCAATCCTCCTATGCAACATCCATCCCAAGATACCTCTACTACTACTACTTCTTCTTTTTCGCGTTCACTGGCTGTAAACTCCAGCAGAAAGTTTTGGGTGTTTGTCCAGAACCTGAGTGTTGTGGGCACATCCATTTCACACATCTAGCTTATTTGTTTGATGACTTTCCCTGCCTCCAAGGCAGATGTACTCTGATTTCAAAGGATGTCCAGAGTTAGTCGACTTCTACAACCTGTTTGTTGGAGAGGCAGTGGGTCTGTTCTTGTTTTCCTCATAATGGGGCCCCAGAACCCACACAGGGAACATCTACTACTGTCCCATTGAGAAGTTGGATGTGTCTTTTATCTTGAACCTTGACAGCCAAAGATGGATAACGCAGAAGTGTTTTAAAAGAGGTGAAACCTGAAGACAGATTATCACAAGTATCCAAAGAAGACAGTCTTCACTTGTGGTCATGTTATAAGAAGAGATGTCACTACTGAAAAGATATGTGGAAAAGGGGAAAAGACAACATGAGAAGATTTTTGACAGACTCATGGCATAGAGGGGTGTCAGGACATGAACTGAGGCAAAATGTTGGAGGTTGCTTGTTGTGGAGAGACATGACAACCCAAAAGCATTGACAAGACACTTGATGATAAGGATCTTGATCTTAAAAACAGAATTTGGGGAGGGGGGGGGGGTGCTATATCCACTGCCCCCTATCAAGCATGCCATAAAAGGCAACTAATTAGGAATTTGCTGACATTGGATGTGTTGAGCCGAAAGGTGCAGATATCACAGCTTAGTTGTCAACTGCAGCACAGAGTCTCTTGTAAGGGTTAAGCAGAACAGATAAAAGTAAAGGTCGACCGAGGAGTCCAGGTCAGTTCTACAATCTGCCTTGATGTAGATTTGAACCTATGAGCACTAAACCAGTCATTATTGTTCTAGCCAGTTTACTACCATGGCTACATGTTTTAATTTTCTGAATGTATTGAAATTTTTTTTTTAAAATCACGGGGCAGAAACAAAATCCTGACTTGCACAATGCATGGCAACTGCTTTGACAGTGCATACCTTAAATCTAATTCTGAAAACTTGCCTGTCCTGCACTACTCTAAATTGTTATAAAAACAGGCTGCTTTTCCACACCTTCGGGCGTAAAATGTTGAATGTTAAATTGAGAATCAACATCACAGCACTCTGGACACTCCCATAAGCAAACGAAGAGTTCCAATTCCGATGGCACTAGTAACTGTCTGATTCTATATCCGTCTCTTCCTTTCCCTGGTAACTCCTCACAGCGCCATTCTCTTCAGACCATAATGATCTATCTGCCCCTCCTCACTGTTCACTCGTTCCAAAAGGGCACCCACAACCTCCAGCTTGTCATACATCAGTTCACCACCTAGTGGTGCAGAGCCGGCCAGTCTATCTGCCTGCTTATTTCCCACCACACCGGCATCACCTGGAGAAAATATTCAAAGGATGCTAACTACCCGGGACCTCTGAATTGATGCTTGCCACTCTGCACGAAGCATGCCTGTTTTCACCTTTCTTAACATGCTCTGTGAGTCTCTTTGGGAGTATTGAGCATATAGGACTAGACCTATATTTGATAGACCAGTCAACACTTGGTGGGTAATGTGGTCAACATCATACCGACTGCCTTTACTTCTCAGAACTGTACCAGGCACCCAGTCAAGGCCGGGTCGGCTGGGGAGCTAAGTTCATTTTTGAAAACAAGTCTGTCTCCGCCAGGACTGAAACCCACGACCTTCCGATCCACAGGCGAATGTCTAAATGCGGGAAGTAAAGACAGTTTATTTATTCTTGTTGACAGCTCTGGGGGTCAATGCTCTCCAGTACACTGAGGTCTGGCTGAAACGTAATTATGAAAAATTACAGAAGAAAGCATCCGACCCTTCAGCTGTCGCTGGGTCATCTAGCACCAAAGCTGTGACTCCTGCAAATGTTATGACCGAAGCATTTCTGGAAGTTCTAGAATGGTCAGATCCAAACAACTTCCCAGAGGTATGTCTTGTTCTTCTTATTTCTCTCCTCCTCTCTTTCATCTTCTGTCTCTTTATCTACTTTTTCATCTTCTTCTTTCTTGTTGTTCTTCTTTTTCTCCTCCTCCCTTTCCCTCATCCTCGTCCTCATCCTCCCTCTTTCTTCTCCCTTTTCTTCTTTTGCCTTTTATCCTACATTGGAGGGTAGCCCCTTAATCATGTCGTTTTAACCCCTTGTCAGTCAGTGTACACAGCTCACCCTACGTCATCACCATATTTTTTCACATTATGCACTTCTCTCAACTGCATTTTTTTCTAAGCTGTTGATTCATTGGATTTTATTTAGTTCCCTTCCACAGGTCCACATTAGTGATTCTCTCACCTCATTCAGTTCTCTCAACTGCATTTTTGTTGATTCATTGGATTTTATTTAGTTCCCTTCCACAGGTCCACATGAGTGATTCTCTCACCTCATTCAGTTCTCTCCATTCAGCACAGGCACTGGCTAAAGCTCTTTGTATTCATAGTTTGTTATCTGTCTCAAATTAACAACCTCATTATATACCTAGTTCTTTGCGGAATGTGAATTCAATTTTGGCTTGCCAGATAGCTACTCAGTCTGTTGCCTGTTTCTCCATCGCATGTGTTTTCATGCTCAACCTATCCCCACTGTCCACCTTTAGAAGACATGAGATGACCATGAACCAGTCCTCAGTGTTCCTGTCCTCTAAAATGTTGCTGTTGTTATTCTTTATTAATCCGTGAATGTCTTAGTGATTTTTTTTTTTTTTTTACATGTGTGCTCAAATACTGCTCTGATTTTCGTTTTTGTGCAGGTATTTGTGATGTGAAATGATTTTGCTGTTATGATTTTCGTGGATTAATAATGTGGTAGTTACCCCTTGCTTTCCACACCCACATAACTTTAGATCCATTCCATCTTTTCACTACCCCTGTATTTAGAATGGAGCTTTCCCTGGATTCAATCTGGACCTGCCTGGACTTGTTTCTAACTTCTATCATGTTGTTAATTGAGTTAGAACACAATGATGTAAAACCACACCAGCTGGAGTCAAGTCAAATGTTTATTGCAGTTCCAACAAACAATGCAGTCCAGTCGGTAGTCTCGTTACCTAGTCGACGTGAAACTGGATGACACAAAGTATGGCAGAGAACATCATTTGTCGAGCACACAGGTATTCACCTTTCATTCCAGGCTTCTCATTTTTACTAACATGCATGGAATCATCTGTAAAGTAGATTTGGCAACCGCTTATCTCTCTTCATGGACAATAATTGCAAAGACAATTCTTCCACTCAGCACATTGTGACCGCTTCCATTCCTGTCCAAAAACCAACTGCCCTTATCTCATTTGCTCTTCCAAACCTTAGTTCTCTTTTCACGGAGTTTGGGCTGGTAACTATTCACTCCCTGTGTGACTGTCATTTAGTTGGTTTAGCCCGTTTTCTCACTGGCCTGTCACTCTGTCGCATCACAAGGGGTTCTCCGGGAATTCCCTTATTACAGTATTTCTGTTTTGTTTCCACTTATGTTGCAAGTTGTTAAAACATAAATGAAATAAAACACTGATACATTAGTTAAATAACTGACAGATTTGGTTTCTTTTAATGCAGACTTTGATGATAGACATGTTCCGATTCATGGCAATGAGAGACAAACTACACACCCTGGGCCTCATCACATCTGTTCAGCTGATTACCTACAGTGTTGTCGGGCCCTCTATTGAAGGTGTTGATGATCTCAAGAAGCAGCTGAAAGAGCATGTGGAAATTCTGCTGCAGGATGTGGGCCAGAAGTAAGTTTAAGAGGGATTTATTTTCTTCTGCCTGTAACTCACTAATGAAGTTGAGTTGCGTGAAGAACCAATATTTTGCGGAAAGGTGAAAATATCACATCTGTGCTGGACAACACAATTACGTCTCTCGGATGAAGAATGTTAGGAAAGAAGAAAAGTTGACATTCCATTCCCATAAGTGCTCTGTACATATCTTCAGTAGCCAGCTCTGAGATTCAGTTTTGGTGATGCCACTGACAGTCTGATTATATGGCCATCTTGCATTTCCTTTAAGCGTTGAGTGTCAGTCAGATCTACTAATAGAGCAGAGGTGCTAAACCAATTCATACCAGGTTGTCCTATCCTCTGCAATCTCATGCAGCTCACCACGTTGTATGTTAGTCCATTCTATCCCAGTTGTATGATTGATTAACCTGACACTCACAGTTAGTTAGTCGACAGATTATCATTATTGCCTTTTGAACCATTTAATCCTTAAGTGCTTGGATTCCCTTCTTAGTCTTTTCTCTCCCGGTTGGTATGCTGGACTTATCACTAGTACCATCTGGGAATTCTATGTACACTCCAGCACCACCATTTCTAACTGCACTTTGTGTGGACCCATCTGTATAGACTCTGACCCATTGTTCTTGTGGGTATTCTTCATCATTATAACTGAGGGTGGCCATTTTGCGTTGTACACTATCTTGCTCTTTCTTGTCAAATATTCCTTTCACATTTGTCTGGATTTGTACTGTTAGTTTACATTTTTCTCTCCATGGGGTTTGTTCCGGAATACTTTTAAGTGGACAACCAATTTCTGGAAGGTCAGTAGTTTGTCTACATATTATTTTTGCTTGGTGTATAAAGCTGCTTCTTTTTAACCGTCCCAAGGCTAGGTTCTTAAATCTGTTTTTCATGGGATGGTCTGGCATACTGAGAATCTTCTCAGTAAATCCTGCTACTTTTAGCGGTGGCTCACTTCACCTGTTCTGTGTTAGTTTATTCTTCTTCTTTGGCTTCCTCCAAATTGCTTATCCCACAGCTAGGTTCTGAAATCTATTTTTCATGGGATGGTCTGGCATACTGAGGAACTTCTTAGTAAATCTCGCAGCTTTTAGCGGCTTACGACACCTGTTCTGAGTTAGTTTATTCTTCTTCTTTGGCTTCATCCAAATTGCTCTTGTCTGGCCACACTCCCTTTAACATGTTGTTCACACAGTCTGGTCATGTTTGCAGATTCACAGTCCTCACTTGGTTCTCACAAATGTCTTAGTCACCAGTGTACCCTTAAACCTCACATTACTTAGTGGATGAAAGGACTGGTCATTATCACTTGTAATGGATGAACAACACACAATTCCAATTGTTACTTCTTTCTTTTTGCTCATAGTAAGTATTATACTGACTCATTCAGATTCAAAGATTGGTATTATTGTGACTCATTCAAATTCAAAGATTGTTACTTTAAAGCACACACACATTGAGACATGAGGGTTTTCATGGCAAAATGGTCAAGCCATTTGCTGTGTGCTCTGAAAGTCATGGGTTTATTTTACAACTGCGTAATTCAGTTCACGGGTGCAGTTTTTACGATTACCCCAGGGGAACACCAATGAGGCTACAGAGCTCATGCTTTATGCCACACTCTTGGCAGGAAGGTAGCTGCTCTGTGGAGAGAGACAGAGCTATATTGGATAAAACCTGGTATAATGAAGTCGATTCTTTTGACTTTTAACTTTTTTAACTTTTGAGATAAAAATTGATAAGTAACAACTGTATGGGCCTGAATAAATGGTAAACACTGACAGTTATCATGATCATTGAATGTGAGTAAGCTCAAGAAAAGTATTTTTATTCGCACAGAATTCCAGAGATGAGAGTAAGGAAAGATTTTAACATCATCTGTATTATAGTATCTTAATAAATAAATAATAACTTACAAATGAGAAGAGTAAATTGCTATAATTATTGTAATATGGTGCTGAAGTATTGCAAATAGATTAGGAATGAGATAATCAAATAGAAGCTTGGTGATGTGAATGTACACAATAATACAACTCTTAGGAATTGTGTGTACACAAAGAGACTCTAGGGGCATGAGTGTATATAATAATAATTAATAAGAGGCTCTAAGAGTATGAGTATACACACACATAATTATCTTTTCATGAAAATAAAACTAGGCATATATGGAGGTTTTAAAAAACAGGCTAAAAATAAGAGCTGAGTGCAATCATGAAAAAGAGTCAAATCATTTACTGTTATCGTCATCTTCATGTCACATGCTTGTAAATCTCGCTGATCTTGTTCATGCCTTTTTTTCTCTCTAGGGGAATCAAACCCGTCCTTGAGTCAATAGCAGACCAGGTTGTCAAGGATGTCAACGACAGTCTAGAGAGTCGAAAGTTGCCCCCGCTGACTGATGAAATCAAGCAGACGCTGAAGGGACAAATAATGAATCTCGGCTCCAGGGATAACAACGTGCGCAAACTTATGCGTGAGTTTTGCTTCTTTTTTTTTTAAATTGTTTGTGGCAGTTAATGTGTATTTTTTAATGTAAAATGCACATTTATTAGTTGTAATATTAAAAAAAAAAGTTTACAAAGCTTCTTTGTGATTTCTCTTTTATGAGGTTAGATTTGCAGAGATTACCTTTGTAATTGGTATTTTTTAATACCATTCACATGAGTTAATTTTGTGATTTGTAATTTTGGGATAACGTTCACACAGATTTACACCACTTTACTGTTTTGACTATCAGACTAACCACTGTGCCATCACGTCTGTTTCATTTTACTGTAACTGATTAAACACCATATTATCTTGTGATAAATAAACCATCCACCATATAGCAGTGGCTCATTCCATTTATTATAACTAATTAAAACACCACTTTACCTTTTGAATAATAATCCAGCCACCATGGTGCTTAGATTAACTGTAACTGCCTTAACCACCACTTTACTTTTAGTAATTAACCCGAAGCGGTAAAAGAGGACATTTACTTTAACTAACTAAACCACCACTAAATGTTTGATTAATAAACCAACCAACATGGCTCTGTCCATTTACTGTTACTAATTAAAACAACACTTTATCTTTTGATTAATAAGTCAACCACCATACAGCTATGGCTCCTTCCATTTGCTATAACATAACTAAAACACCATTTAATTCTTTGATTATTAAACCAACCACAATGGCTCCTTCTGTTAATTGTAACTAACTTAAAAAAAAAAAAAAAACTACCTTTTAAAAAATTAACCAACCAACATGCAGCCATTTTTTTTACTGTAACTAACTAAATCACTACTTGATCTTTTGAATAATAAACCATCCATGATGGCTCTGTTCATTTACTGTAACTGTCTAAAATCCACTTTACCTTCTGATAAATAAATCAACCATCATACATCTATGACTCCTTCCATTTACTATAATTAACCAAAATACCACTTTACCTCCACTTACAGATTCACGCCTGATGGGTTTTCTACAAGATGGCATGACAGGCAAGAGTGTTCACAATCTACAGATACCAAAAGGCTGTTCTGCTGTTCAGCAGGAACTGACACAGATTCTGGGAAACTTCCTTCGCCTCAGCTCCCACAACCGATCAGTGTTTGGCCAGCAGTACTCTGAAATCATAGAAAGGCAGATGCAGCACAGTAGCAGTGGACTATCAGATTCCAGAGACAATTCTGGAGAAACTACGTGAAGAGACATCTTTTCACTAGAAAAGATCTGTGATCATCCTAATAATCTATACAGTTTCTGTAAAGTAACTGAGCAGTTTCAAAGTGTGACTCTTTCTGTACCAGTCACAGTTATTTCAGCATTTGCAAATCAAGAGTTTATATTCTCTAGAGAATTAGTCTTGGAGTCTCAGTGAGCTAAAATTGTAGAAATGTGGTGCAGGGTAGTTTAAGAAAGTGCTGGACTGCATTTCATTCATGATGTCAAAAGGATGGCACAGATAGAAAGAATGGAGGACTAGATTGCAAGCCTTATATGACATATAATAGAATAGCCTAGTGATTTTTTTTTATAGTTTAACCCTCTCACCCAGAAAGACCAAATCAAGTCTCCTCAGATTGTGACACAGTCCCATAAATGTGTCAGCCTCTTTTTCAGTGAGCTGTTCTCAAAAAGTGTAGTTAAATTCCGTTGGTTTTGTATACGCCTGTCCACTGTTTAATAATGGAGGATATGAATATAGTAACTGAAGTTAGTAGTAAAGTTCCCTTTTCACGCCTTTCGGCGTATCGGGCATATGGGCAGAGCGTCCCATATTTTTACAGACCATCAGCACTCGGTGGGTAATGTGGTCAGCATTACGCCGGCTGTCTTTACTTTCCCAGGACAGCCCATCCTGGTACCCATTTTAGGCTGGGTCGACCTGCAACGTCCCATACCACGACAAAAATCCACGCAGCCTGCAGTGGGTTTCGATCGCGGTATGCTGGCTTACGAGTCGGACTCGCAACGCCTTAGCCACGGCGTGGCAGGGTTAAACTTGGGGTGACAGGGTTAAACTTGGGGTGACAGGCTTAAACTTAAGCCTAAACTATGAACACATGTACGTCAATATAAAATAGCTATCGTATAACAGTACAAGAGGGAAATTTGGGTAAGACAGAAGCCATTGTTAACTGATCTTTTGTGGCCAGAATTTTTATAGCAGTGAAAAGGAAATCTTTGTTGTGAAAATAAACTCCATTTATATTGTATCAGAAATAATGAAGTGCTGTCATTTACAGTAATACAGTTCACTTTAATATTTTCATGTACAATAGGGGTTTGAAAATTAATTCCTCTTTCATTTACAGGAGCTGTACCTTTTCTCCACTTATAATAACAATAAGTAAATTATCCTGTCTTTATTTGTGTAACTATAACTAAAAACATCTGGTCACCATTTATAGCAAATGTAACTAAACTATAATTATGTTTTCATCATAGTTATGACTAAAATATCCTGTAATCATTTACAGTAAATATAAAATCATTATCTTGTCACTATCAAACGATAACTGAAACATCATCATTTTTTAATAAGTTCAGTTATTGAATTTCTGTTCAATTCCTATTTCTTCATGGGAAGTAAGCATTTGTATGTGTTTATACTGATGTTATCAACTTGAGTTCAACTAATCAAAACACACATATGGCTCCTACTTCTCTAGCAATTGACATTGACTGTACATCTATTCCAGTTTGGGTCACAGACTGGACAGTGCACTGAGGTCTTCCTGGTGCCATATGGTTGTCTTGCAGGGTCCTCTCCTGTGGGTCAGTGCAGGGTCCCTCCTGTGGGTCAGAGCAGGGTCCCTGATGTGGGTCATTGCAGGGTCCCCCCTGTAGGTCATCTTTCTTCTCTCTGACAGGGAAAATCTGGGCATTCTGATAATGCAGGCTATGGAGTTTGTTTTAATACACTACATCTGCATGTAGTAATGAAGATGTGCTCTGAGTTTACACATTAGTTTACGTCTCTTTCATTATTGTTTTGTTAGTTGAGAAAAATAATCATATAAAGTAAGTTTATTTACATGCCACAGTGGCACATTATATATACTGTCTTAGGTCAGAATTGTTGGCAAACAGCTGGCATACAGGTAGTATGGCCAGTCTGGTTTACTTTTCCAGAATATTTTTAGCCAGCTTTAAACATCTGCGTTGCTTTTATTTAGCTGCCTGCAGTCCATTAAAAAAAAATGCACTAAACTACATTTGATAAATTGTAATGCGTGTAATTTTAACAAGACATTATTATGTATTATCATTTTACATATGTGAATTATAGGTAAACTGTATATATTGTTAGCATTCTGTTTCAATTGTTTTGAAATAAATAAATGTGTTGCTCGGGCCCAAAAGGAAAGAAGACCAATTTTGTGACTTTTGGACAACGGTTGAAAAATCACACTGTTGAAGAGGTTGGGATGAAATAACGTCAATCTCAGGGAAGATTATTTCTGACCAAAATTCTTTCAAACCAAATATTCTCAACTCTTGAGTCACATCACATGACCTGAGATGATTATAATGAACATCAAATTCCATTCTGACCTTTAAGAGCTGGTGAAAGCATTTGCAGACCAGCTTGATGGATCTCCATGGCGAAGTGGTCAAGCCATTTGGCTAGTGCTCTGAAGGTCATGGGTTCGTTTCATGGTTAAAGCATTCGGGTCATGAGTGCAATGTTTACTTGCTTTTTTTTTAACCATGCCATTGGCAAGTGGCTCGCCATTCAAATGGGATAAAATCTGGCGCAGTGAAGTCGATCCTCTTGACCTTAACTGGCTGTTGTCATTCCACGTGGATATATAATTAACATCATCAGTGCATCCTCTGCTTGGGCGCCCTATTGCTTTTACATCAGATCCTTCTAGGGGTGATGCCTGAGTTGGTAGGTATGATTGCATTCTATCAGGAGGACCAAACCATTTGATATACTTCTCAGTGAATTTAGTGCAGGATGTTGTTCCCACAGTTTGATGATATTATTTCTTACTCTTATTGCAGCACCTTCGTCATCACACTGCTAGTGGGTTGCAGCTGAATGTTGTGAGATTCAGTATTTGTCTTGCATTTCTCAAGTAATGGATAGTTTCATCTTTTTTTGTTTGTTTGTAGGTTTCATAGACACCATCTGTCCACTTCTTTGATTTTGCTTGGATATTCTTCTGTAGAAGGTCTCTTATATAAATTGACGTGGCTGCAAGCTACCCGATACTTGAAAAGGGCTATTAATGCCATAAAAGCAGAATGGAATAAGAAATCTTAACTACTACTACCCCAGTATTTCTTCACCTTCTGGTCTGCCTCCCATTTAGTTCATTTGTATGTGCAGTTGTCTCGTTACTATCTGCTATTCTCTCTCTATGCTCCAACCAGGATGTTAGTATTTCTTTTCTTTTTTGGTCTATGGTATTCTTAGTACCTTTCTGTAGCATTTCAGCTCTAAAACCCCTTTTTCTGTATTTTTTTGGGACTACAAAATAGTCCACAGCTCACTTCCATATGTTGCTACAGTGAAGAAACATGCCCTCAAAATCTAGACCTTGATTTCCTTGCTCATACTTAACCACAGACTTTTAATGCTGTTTAGTTTTGACTTTACAATTGTAAATATTAAAAAAAATTTTTTTAAATAATTTTTGTTTAAACTGATTTTTTAAACTTTTAATGAAATTTTAAATATATTACGTATTTGTTTCAGATTTGAATACGATGAAGTGAGATAAATAAATTGTATTTTTAAGTATATATTCTGTTGGACTTTATTTGGGTCTTGTTTCTTTGATTTGTTTTTCTTTTATTTCAGACACTCCCTGTAGGTTCCGGGGCTGCATTTTGGAGAACAAACTAGACCCCGACTGCCTTTCTAACAAGCATGACATAGGAGACGACTAATTAGGGGTGTTTCCTTCACAGTCAGAGTGCATCTGCCTGAGAGACAAGGAACCAGTAGTCTGAATGGCATACAAATAAGCCAAATCTGTAAAACAGATGTCCACATAAAGTTCTGGATCAAACTAAAGCCTATCCGGGGTCCTAATGGAGCAGTTATGCACAGTACAAGACTATTAATGTCTTCTAGCCTCTGTTGCTGAAGCCTGCCTCACCTTCATGTGGTGGACCCTGTTCTCCCCAGCAATCCAGTGGAGGGTTGGGGTCTCAACCCTCAGCAGGAAACTGAATGGGACAACAAATGAGGTGAAGGAAAAGCGATTAACCCACTCTGCCTCTAAAAAAATCCTGAAGTCAGAAATACTAGGTGAGAAGGTGGATCAAACACCACAGCCCCCACTATATATATGATTAAACCATCTGACAAATTTAATGTTGGTGCTCGCCCTGTGGAGTTCCACCAGGGAGGTGCAATGCTGGGTTCTGAGCCTCAGCAGAATCCACCTCCTAGCTACTGGAGGACCTCCTAGAACATCTTGTGGAGTCAGGAGATGGCAGAGGATGGTGACTAAAGTGACTTCATGAATGTTATCAGTTAATACAGGCCCAGTCTTCACAAGTTGGAACCACAAGAAAGCCGACTAGGGTCTATACAAACAAAGATAAGTATGTTGGTGTCTGCCCCCAGGGTACAAAATAGGGACGTCAATAATATAGTACAAAATTTCAATAGACGTATTTTCAAGCTGCTAAAAAAGCAATCCCCAGAGGGTATTGACTTAACTACAGACCTTCCCGGTCCAGCACACCCCAGGAATGTCAGGAAACAACTAGGCTTCACCTGACAGCCACATCACATGGAAAAAAGCTGTAGCAGTGTCCCAGAGAACTAAACTTAAAGAAAAACGGAAAAGTTGAAGAAATAAAAAGCAGCTCTAATCCGTGAGAAAGATGACAACTCTGCAAATTAGCTAAATCACTCAATGAATAGAGTTTCTCTCCTAGACAGTTACACAATAGTGGAACTTCAAAATGCCATTTCTAGTTTTAAGTTAAAAAAGTCTTCAGGTTCAGATTAAATCAGCAATGATCAATCTAGGCTCAGCTGGTAAAGTAAAGCTGCTGTAAAATTTCAACGTCAGCTGGGAGAAAGGATTGGTGCATCAAGTATTGAGAAAAGCCATCACAATATCCATACTAAATGTCACAGCATAGGACACCAAGTCACCCAGCTGTCACAAGCTGTAGAGGATGCCTTCCAAGAGAAGAAAAAGGTCCTGGCAGTGTGGGTCGACTACAGACAAGCTTTTGACAAAGTGTGGACAGATGATTTCACTGCAAAAGTGAAGAACATTGGAATCCTAGGAAACTTGCTAAGATGGATCCACCCTTCTTACACAGAAGGAGAACTAGAGTCACTTTTGATTGCCCTCAGAGGCGAAAAGTATGGCTTCATCAAGGGGTACTACAGGGTGGAGTTATCTCTCCAGCTCTCTTTCTTGTTTACATCAATGACCTAGTGAAAGACCTCTCTACATGAGTGAAAGCTGCCCTGTATGTAGATGCTCTGGCATTCCGGTGAACTGATGAACACACCACAATGGCAAAGATAAGAATGCAGCGAGCAACAGATCTCTTAATGATGGGCAGAAAAGTGCCACGTTGCCGTCAACACAGACAAAACATCCACAACGTTTTTCTCTCTCTTCCCAGGGACAAAGCGGCTAATATTTAACTAGGAACATCCTTGCTAAATGTCACGAAACGGTACTTCATCAAGGGATGAAGTAATAGACCACCCACGACCTTGCCCCACCCCTCTTATTCCTAATAGGAAAAGAACTGACATTAAGAAAAACTCTTCTGTAGGGATGGCCGGATCTACATTGCTGGCCCCATTTACTTCCATTCTTAAGCCTAAAAGGAAAAGATGGAGTAAGAAACATAAATCTTCAAAAGGGACCGGATCTACATTGCTGGAACCCCTTACTCCCATTATCTCAGATGAGATATATGAGAGCACACCCGGCAGTAATCACAAGCGTGATAACTGTACTAACCGTCGACACAGTGGTTCGACTGGCACATCAGCCATTAATGAGGACGAGGGCAAAGCCTTTCCCAACTCCCATAATCCCTTTGGTCCTTCCAAACAAGAAGAAGAAGTAAAGCAGAATAATGTAGGGAATAACACTAAACCTGTTTCCCCTATTTCCCTTGATGCGATTGCATACAAAATAGAAATAGTTAGTTCTGACTTTTCGCCCAAAGTAGTTGACTGTTATGGCCGCAACAAATCCCCTTATTTGCCTCCACTAGACTTGGTATGTGAAAGCCAGACCAGGGCGGATATAACAGATAAGGAGGATAGTTTTCCTAAGTTCTTGACCACCTTAGAGACAATGAGTAAACAGGACATTGCTGCAAGTCCTGTGCACTCTGATACTGGACAGACAGAAATGTTTGCCATTAATGAAGAAGAAGGTACTTCTTGTGAGCAGGGAGACAACTTGTCTCTATCCTGTTCAGCTGGGGCGACAGGGATACTTCTGATGAAGGACCCTGAAGCGGAACAAGCCATAAATAGTAGGGAACCCCAACATTCTGGTCTTGTATTACTCTTCGCTTCGAAGGAAGTGACAGGGGTATCTCAGCTGATAGTGGAAACTTCATTGCGAAGAAATGCCACTTTACTGTCTGCAGGAAACCCTGAGTTTCCTAATGATTTAACTGTACCCCGTGACTTGATTTCGTGCTCTGATTCTGGACTGATCTTAATGAAAGAGAATTCAACCCGGGCAATTTGTAAAAGGGAAAGGATGCACCGAGGAGGAAACAAGTGGACACTCCTTCAAGAAATCGTCAGTGGTCAGTTGCACTCACTGCATGCTGTCATGATGAGTGACTATATCCCTCAATTTGAGAGGAGATTAGTGACAGATTTTTTCAGGATCTGTAGATGTAGGAAAAGAGAATCCTACCTGACTACAACTCATCCTTTTCGGAGAGCACTTCAGGCCCTCCCTATGCTACTAGGGCGTGGCGAAGTGAGGAAATGGACAGAGATTGACAGTCAACGATGTCGAGGAATCCCATTGTTGAAGCGGAGATCGATTCTTATCCTGTGGGAGAAGAAACCTCCAGATAAATGGATATTGCTGAGCGGCTGCTCGGAATACCCACATGATTCTAGGACTAAAGACTTAGTCTGAAATGAGGGACAACTGGTGACTGTACATCGATGCAGGACATCACGATTCCCCAAGGAATACTGGAACAATACTGGAGATGACAGGTTGTACTAACATTCTTGGGAATCACTGAGTATCGTAAAATTGGTCTTAGTTGGCTGCGACCAACTTAACGGAGGGCCTGTCACGAAACGATCTCAGTGGTTCCAGAAGTTAGTACTCGTAATAAGTTCTTCTGGTTATTGGTAATATTTTAAAACAAACTGATTTAAATGTTTCAAGTCCTTAGTCCAGACAAAGCGACTGAGTCTTGGGTAATGTTACGCAATTACACCGGGGCTAGAGAATTTCCTTTCACATGCCCATTTCATAAATGTTATCTCCTGACCACACTGTAGAGGCCAGCGAACGGGGAACTTAGCATCACACCTGAGCTGAACCGTAGGTCATAAAGATAACCTAACACGAATTTAGTGGACTCTAGACATTGAGGCGACGAGAAGTTTAAAGTTTAACACGTCAGCGTAATTCTGGGGAGAACAGGTGTTTGGCAATTAGGAATGTTGATCTGGGTCAAGTAGTAAACACAATGGCTTCACGGACCGTTTTCACACCGGCTAGTTAGATTCGTTGTAAACTAGATTGGGTCACTTAAGACTGTTTGCTCTAGGGATGTCAGTCCAGAATTGAGTGACAGGCCACTTGTTAGCCAATTTGATCTAATAGTTACCTCAGAGGCGTGGCTTAAGTCATCGTCTTGAGGGTTGGGTAAAACCGAGTAAAGGGAGGAGTTTAATTTGGACAATAGATAGTATACTCCGAACCTTTGGAATTTCCGTACATCGCAGCTAGCAAGCAACAAACACAGGTCGACGTAAAAGTATTTTACGGTCGGGTTCTGGTTTGGCGATAGATGGAAAGTTCCCAGGTGAATATTAATTTTAATCTTGTATACTTAGGTTAGAGAGTTAAGCTTAGTCTATACTACATTTTCCTAATTTGTCTGCACATTCTGCTTGAAATAGTTCTTTGTAAGTATTCAGTATCTCAGTTAGGGAACTGCTAAACTATTCCTATTTCTTGTATGTTTGTGTCACATGTTTTTCAGTGTATGTTTTCATGTGTATAAAATAAGATGTGAACAATGACATTTGCTATAATGAAATGTAATTATATTGTTTCATGGTCAACCCAAAATATGAGTTGGGACTGAGGGAAATCATGCCCATATGTGCAGGGATGCTGTTACGTTTTGTGTGCCCAACATGTGCTCACTTAATGTTTTCACCTAAACAAGGGATTTATAACCCCAGGGGAAGAATGATGGGTGTACAGTATTCACGGTCACTGAAAGATAATATTCAGGACAGCGTGCACATATAAAATGTTTACGTGTTCAGCGCAGAACCTGCGCCACATGTTTATGTCAAATCAATGTCAGCCAGTTGGAAGTCTGAGTGATGACAGACAACAGACTTAGAAAGTCAACTATCATGACATAGCTTGTGAGGGAAGGCAGGATATGTGACGTCCATGTAAGACAAAAGACCTTCAGACTGGACTGGAGAGAATGTGAAATATGAGGAGTGATGGGATATATTTTATTCTTATATGTTATATTAATTGATACATGTATTCTTAGTGTAAGTCAAGATACTACACGTATGTGTTTGTTTCCATGATTACAGCGCCCATGTGACGATCAGTCCATGAAAGAGACTACATTGTGTTAGACTCGGCCAGCTGGGAACGAGGTGGGGGCGAGGATGAGAAACAAGCAGGGAAGAAGCTGGAAGAGGAGGAAGAGCTTGACAGTGCTCACGGCTGTCAGAGGTTCTATGAAGCACAAGTTATGTTCATAAATTGTTCATACTTTATCACCTTCATCACACCACTCTAATCCCAGGTGCTGTTCTCGCGCTGAAACAACCCATTACTATCATAACTTTAGCTAGTCACTGTTTGTGTAAACACAACAAACTGAGTATGTCAATTAACTGATTGTTAGAAAATAAAGCTGTATGTCAAGTTTTATACTACATCGTTTGTTAAATTCTAAGTGTATTCAATCTTACCTGTTTTCTAAACTGATAGATAGAAGTACATTTGGTGGGGGCTCAAATATGATAATAATTCTTTAATTATTAATAATAACACCGGGAGAAGGTAGATGACGGAGGAATCATTTGCCCTGTCTAATAATTCATTAAGTATAATGCTATAGACATCTAAAATTCCTTTTCTTCTCTTGTGGGTACCAAGTTCAGCTAATGTTAATGTACTTAACGAGCCAATATGACTGTTTTCTTGGATATCCAGGACTTTGTCTGAGAGCAACATAGCTCAGATTTTAGTTCGGTGTATCTGGTGGAGGGAATGTGTTGAGAGGAACATCCCTACTCAACATTGTAAACCATTAAATCCCACGCGTCACGTCACACTAAAAAAGAACACTTTGCCACTTATCTTGGACTGACTTTTGATAAAAAAGCTCATGTGGAGGAAACATTTAGAAAATGTAGAAGGGAAGACCCGGAGACGACTAGGGTTACTTAGAAAACTGACAGATACATGTTGGGGAACGATTGTAAAAACCCTAAAGCTTGGTCGTCAGCCACTAACTCTCATCTACAATCATTAGACAGAGTGCAGAATCAAGCCCTTAGACTCATCACAGGATCCGTGGAAACCAATCCCGTAGATACAAAAAACAACTACAATGTAGACACTGTCATACAGAAGAGTCACTAAAACTATGATCCAGATAAAGTTTAATAGTATGCAGTCACATCCAATGAAAACAAGACTAGATGATCTGGCACACTGGGGCGTCTCAAACGAAGCAGCTGTGTCCACCGGGGAAAGAGACCTAGAAGACATTATCAGGCAGACCTACACATGAGAACAACACCGATGAAACCTAACCTATAACCTGTATTTTAGGAGCAGCTAAGGTACACAATACAGATAATGACTTCAGTCAATGGACTCACAGCTGGCAATGGGCCCAGTAACCTTCAAAAACGATCAGCCGCTCTTAGTATGATCAAGGAAAACTATCCCGAACAGTTTTGGATACATGCCTTCGCAGATTTATCAGCAACTATCATCATGTAGCAGGTCCTTTGCAGAACGTCGCTCTCATCACAGTCTGCCTGTAAGAAACTCGGTCTCTTGCCAGTTCTCCCGCCTCATGAACTTTCACACTCAAGGAGTCACTTATATCCTGTGCCCATCTTCGTGTCGGTCGGCCTCTGTCCCTCCTTCCTGGTACCATGCCTACTGCTATAATTTTTTTCCAATCCGTCGTGGCGCTTGATATGACCAAAATATTTCAGCTTTCGAGAAAGGATGCTGTTTATTAGCCAATCTTCCTTGGTGTTCAGATCTTTTAAGATGTCAATATTTCCCATCTTCTTTGTCCAAGATATTCTGAGAATCTTTCTATAGCATTTCAGCTCAAAAGCCCCTATTCTCTTTCTTAAGGATTGAGAGATAGTCCACGACTCACATCCGTATGTAGCCACAGGGAAGATGCATGCTCTCAAAATTCTAATTTTCATCTCCTTGCTGGTGCTTAACCATAGACTTTTAAGGCTGTTCAATCTTTGCATTGCTATTGCCATCTTCCTTTTAATTTATGTCGAACAGTCTCCATTGTTGTTTATTATAGAGCCTAAGTTTTCAGTTTGTGACATTTTTGAATTTCTTCATCATTTATTGTTATTTTTGGGTGACAGCCAGTTTTATCTGTGGACATTATTTTCGTTTTCTTTAAATTCAAGAACAGATTTTGATCTTCACTGTGCTTTTGGACGGACAATATTATATTTTCTATTCCCTTTACGCTGTTCGAAAGGAGGACTGTGTCATCTGCGTAGCGGAGTTCCGGAATAGGGTTGCCACCAATTTTGAGCGGATCATAACTGTCACAAGTCTGGTCATTTTTGACATTTCTCATTATATTTTCTGCGTATATATTGAATAGTTATCAGCTACCAGTGCGGTTAAAATTGGGGATGCTGGCTTGTTGTGATTGTAAATTGTAGCTGTGTTTGTTATTCGACCTATGCTTCGTTGGTATAAATTTATGTAACCTATGGTGCCATTTAAATGGTTTGAGGTGAATTTTGTCCGTAATTCATAGTTGTGGATTTCAAGCTGTGCGATAGATATGGCAACAAAAATACCTTTTTATTGGGGTGCCTAGTAGCTTGTGTTCTTAGTCTCTATAGCGAGGCACGCATGCCACCTGGAGATGACAGTTTCGATTCCCGGCACGGTAACTGTAGCTTTCACATTTTATGTTTTCTAGTGTGTCCTTCTATCTTTCTACTTCTTTTAATGAGTGCCGATCAATACACTGTCTCTTTTTTATTTATATAAAAACGATTTCTATAGCTTCAAGGGTTTCCCCTCTGTTTATTTATCATATACCCAGACAACTACCGCCACTGGTAAATTTTATTCAAACTACACAGCAGAAATCCTAACACTAGATGAATCAATCAGGTGCCGTCTGCACAATGCAGGTTGGCTGCAATGGATCTCCAACAAGCCCTGGCTCTTGCCCTTGATGTACACTCACTCATACTGCTGTTCGTCCATCTCTTGATGTTATCCTTCCACTTGTAACGCTGTCTGCCTCTTGCTCGCCTACCTTGATCCTTTCCCTCTAGGATGATCTTTACAATACTGTTATGTCTTTTAATGTGGCCAAACCTAACACTAGAGCAGGCTGCTGAAATTTTACACAACACTAGTTCTAAGTGCCACCAAGGGGTCATCTTCACAGATTCGCTATCGGCGCTCCAAGCTCCCAAGAGTGGTAAACTCCCTCACCTGGGATCTGAACTTAATAAGGTGGCTGCCCACAAGCGTACTGTTCTCCAAAGGGTGCAATCAGGGCTGCCAATGCTGGGAGTTTCCCCCCAGATCTGGGTTTTTATTTGACGCCTTGGGGAAATCTGTTTTTTTTTTTCAAAATCTATCCATATATTAAAGTGGTAATTGTTTCGTTTCGTAAGTATAAATTTTGTACATTTTAACAATCTGGGTTTCTTTTTTTTGGTTCTTTGTCTATATATTGCTTGGTTTTTTGTTTAGCGAAGCTGGGTTTAAAAAAAAAAATCCAATTAGCAGCTCTGGGTGCAATCCCACTGTAGTATACATGGAGATGACACCACGGTAAACTTACCAAGACAGGGCCAGAATATGAACAGTAAGAGAATGCAGCATCATACTTTAAGAAGAAAAGGACCACCCAAGTCTATCAGAAGTGATCAGAATCTGGTCAGAGATGACTACCACTTACTTGACCGGCAATGGCAGGTCAACATTCTACCCCTCTGAACAGGACATAACAAACTTAACAAGCAAATGCCCAGGCTTCGTCTAAGTAGTTTACCATTGTGCCCATGCGGGATGTTTGCGCAGACTACAGAACCTGTCCTTCAAGAATGTTCCTTGTACAGTCCATTAAGAAGGGAATACTGACCCACTGAGTCAACACCCTACTCAAAGTTGCATGAAACTAAAAGGTCTGTGGGTGTAAATCAGAAAGCGAACACAAGAAGAAGACGACAACGAAAAAAAAAAAAAAAAAACAAACGCTTGCACCAAAGTTTACAGCCGATGAACACTAAGATACGATTTCAAACACACATATTGACTTCCAGTTTAATCAGTCTGTTCTGTCAGAGTATAATGAAATACATTTTTGACGTTAGAGATTAGTGGGTGCGTTTGACAATTTTTGTCCAGGAAGGGTAAAATTTCTGCACTAGACTGTTTACCATTGTGTTTTTTGACAGTAGTATGAGAGTATTACTCAGTGAGTGATGTGATAAACACCATCATGGCTGATTTATTTGCCAGGAGATGCTACATCCGTTTTGGCTGGATGGACCTTGGAGTGGAGGGTCTTTAGAACATCAGACAAGAGACTAGCCCAACTATATTCCTTCTTTCGAATTCCCCCAACACCCTCCTCCACCTTCCGGGCTGCTTCGTGAAAGTTTGACAACTCTGGGATTACAAAATCTCAGTCCGTATAGCAAGCAAATAAGGAATTTCTAGATACGTCATTTAACCACTAAACAAATTATAATTAGGTCACTTACAACAACGACTCCAACCTGCAATCGTAACGATTTAAAAGCCAAGCCACTGTATCTCCTGATTGCAATAGTAGACGGAAGGTGGCAAAAGGCATGCATTCCTGTACTTATTTAAAAAGTATTCGTGAATTTTCTTTCGTGTAGAATTCTGCATTTCGTAACCTCATCACCCTCATCCGTTTAATTACGGGCACTTATTCCCATTCTGAAAGCACCCTTTCCCCCCCCCCCCCCCCAGCCCCCCCCCCCCCCCCCCCTCCAAGTCTCTATACTCATTTTCCTCCTGATCTTTTTTCTTCTGCTGCTTTTTATTCAATTTGAAATAATAATCTAAATAGTCACAGTTTCCCGGATTCGATCTTTTTATCTAAAGCAGTTTATCCCCAACTTTTTAATATCCCCATCACATGCTGATAAGTGTAGGCTTTGGAGAGATTCAATAACATGATCAGCAGATCAGGGATAAGATCGGTACTCTTCTTCCAACCAATGCATGCGGCCAAACCGTTCAATGTATATTTCTTTGCTTTCCAAGTGTTCCCCAAACTGTTCTTGGTCGCGGCGCCTTTTTCAATTAATAATTTTACCATGGCGCCCTAACCTAAGTAAAAGTATGACTATTCATGTTTTGGTTAAATTAATTATGAAGCTTTTACAATTTTTAGCGGCGCCCACGTGAAGAGGTCGCGGCTCCCCGGGGCGCTGCGGCGCACAGTTTTGGAATCACTGATCTAACTTCTTTCTTTCAATCTTGCCAGTTGTAGCCAAGTTCTGGAATCTATTCCTTGCCTTGAAAGATATCTTCTTTAAACGAACAAACGGAATGATGCATGACCATTTTTTTTTCTTCAAATCGTCTTTTTTACTTGCTTCTTATGACATATTCTGGTCTGTAATTTGTGTGATTTTTTCTCCAGTTTTAACTTCATAGATTGTTTTAACTGTGTCTCTGCCGTTTTAAAGCTCTAAGACAGATGAAGTGGACAAAGTTCCCTGGAGCCTTCAAGAGCATATTTGCTATTAACTTCTGATCAATATGGCGGAGATGATTACTGTTTTTAGTCATGGCAACTGATTGCTTCTAATAATAGTTAGCCAACGCAATTCAGTTTTGTTCATTCGTAGCCTGAGAGGATGTGGTTCAATTGGCTAACTACTAAGTTGAGTGCATAGCATGATACTGTGAGCCTACTATACCATAGTGGGTTCGAATCCACTTCTGCATTAATATTTCCTTGTGGACAACATCCTAGTTTTTGTTTTATTCATTTCGCAGATGATGATGCCCAGTTTGGAGCATGAGATAAAGAGCAGATTCTGAGTCTAAGAATTTACATATTTTTTTACATTTAAAATTGACTATTGATAGTCTACAAAGTTGTAAACAAGATCGTTGCCTCTTCTGTGAAGCTGGTACAGGTATTGTCATTAGGGTGTGAATTGTAGATTTACCCACTTATTTTTGTGTGACTTCTTTAGCAAAACCATCTGTGAATATACGTGTGCAAATATTAGAGAGATTTTGATCCCTGGGGATAGAAAATGAAAGAGCTCTTTGCTGTGACTCACTTTGTTCTTGTTGAAGATTGTTCCTGGGTTTCTAGGACTGTACTGGAGAAGTGTGGCAGTAATGCATTTTAACCTCCCAGATTCATTAGGTTAAGTCATTTGGCCATGAGTTCCCTAAGCTTCTCTTTAACCATCTGTCTCACTTGACTCTCAGGAATTGATTTCTCTCTTTCAACGACAACGACACGTCTCTCAATAAAGGCATCTGAGGTGATCGTTCTTGTTTATTGGTTAATATAAAATGTCAGTAATTCTATAATTCTACACACAGTTTCTGCATCCTTGTCTAGTAGAACTTCACTATTTAACAGGCACGATTTCTATGACTAATAATTCTACAACTTCACTTTAACTTCGTCTACTGCAGGCTTTACATAACATACTACTTCATCTAAAACATCAACAGTTGCTGTTTAGTGGTTTGTAGCAATGGCATCTTGTAGTACTTAAGATATATGATATATAATATATAAATGGTCCCTTTTATACGTGGGACATCAGATCTAGTTACTAAAACATATCTGCAACCATATAGGTCGCCGAGGACTCTCTATGAATGGAGCATCGCCCACTATCCCGTGTCGCAATGTGCAACTTGTTAAATAGTTCTCTCCGTTGCTAGGTACGGTTGCTAACAACACAGACAATTCACGGGGCCTGTTTTCAGTTATCTCGCAAACTCATTGTCTGTCCTGATATTCTACTGATTTAACTTATGACATGTGATTGGACTGTTTATCAGAATCCGCTAAACAATAAGTCGCATTTACCTTACATTAGTTTTCCAAAACATGATGTGTTTATCAGACGTCTGGACACAAACTGAATTTATTTAGATGCAATAACGTGTCGCTCTTTAGAGGCACCTTCTCGTCTGGCAACGTTATTCTGTTCTATTGTCTCGTAATCACTTCATTAATCCCAAGGCCGTCCGTCGCTAGTTCATATCTCTAAGCTAGACACAATTGCCTGTAAAAACATTACCTTGGGACACTAATGCTTTGTAAGCGAACATTTCGTAAGTTATGTTTCAGGTGGTTCTTGGTAGTAATACGGTATGCCTGTCTACGAGCGTGGGTTCGATCCTGTTCTGATGTAACTTCCACCGAATGCCACAGTTAGAGCATAGGACCAGGTAGTAATCAACTACCTATAGTAAAATAATACCTGGTAGCATCGGCTCTGCCACATAAGTCTAGACACCTAACCCATAATTTTTCTGCTGTGAGAGCTTCACTCATCGTCATATAAGTTCTTATATTTGATTGTTGTGATTTGAACGTTTCTTTAATTGAATATCCCTTCTCCTTGGAAATAGCATAACATCATCGTTTTCTGTACTGATAAGCAAAAGCTGTTATGATTCAGCTTCAGATAATATGTCTTACTCAGTGTCAGTTTAATAGATTGTTTTTAGAAAGTCTTTGGCGATTTACGTCTCTGAAACGAATAGGGACTGCATAAAGTTCAAAGCAGCTTTTGCTAGTTCATCTGCCTTTTATATCCCATTGATACAACAGTGCCTGGCATCCAGTATAGGTCTAATTCTGTTGTTATGGATATCATTTTAAGGTTTTTTTTTTAAATAATAAAATTAAAAAAAAATATTAGTTTAGAAATAATGATGTTATTTTTGAAGTGTAACTTGCTGGTGGGAGAGATTGTTACTATGTTAATAATTTTAGTTTGGCTGCATTTGGCGGACTAAAAACTGGCAGGTTTGCCTCTCCGGAAGGGGCCAGTGAGTTTAAATGTTGATATAAAGCTTGGCTGTGTGATACTGCTCTGATGGCTCCCTTTTTCGGGTTCACTGACATAGTATTTAGCATATCGTTGGTACAAAAAAGTTTCTTGTCCAAGAATACTTGTTGTAACTTCTGCTTGTAGAACATTCTGCTCAGGCCCACCTTCCACTCAGCATTTAGGAAATATACTATTATAACGAAACAGAAATAAGAGTTAAAGTAGGAGCCGAGAATTTTTATTTTTTTTTGATGACTGCTGTGCAGAAGATTGCCATGGACAATTGGTAAAATGACCGCATGGCAATTAGTGAAACAGAACATTTGCAAGATGTTCTCTCTAGTCATTCAAAGAAATGCTAGCTACATACCTGGCTTGATTAGAACAAGTTATCAAGGTATAGGTTTTACCGGAAATATAAAAATGACACATATTTGTGTCGGGGACATCAATATCATGAGTATAGGGTCAAAGGGGTCCAACCTTGGGATCACAGCCACACACACACACAAATGAGCTATCACTAAAATACATAAATTCAACAATACAAAGAACCTTTATAAACGCCAAAAGGTTTGAACACACACAACAGGGTAGTGCAACCACTGAGAAATACCCAAAGGCATCTCTGGAGAGAGGGTTTTTCCTCTATCTGGAGGGAACCCTCACCTGCTCGGAGGTACGCCTTAGGCGGGTTGGAGTATTTTCCTCTATTTTCAATGCTGCAGGTTCCCTCTGGCGGGTGAGGGAGCGAGTATTTTCCTATATTTTTAATGCTGCGGGTTATTAGTATAGCCTAAAGGGCAAAAAACCTCTGAAAATGATAAGGATTAAGCTCTTCTTATACTACTTACAGAGTAAATTACACACACACTAAGATTGTTTGAAAATCAGTTCGCATGTGCAGCGATGCGTGAGGATTATTTTGATAGCTTGTAGAGCATAAAATGAAAAGTTAAGTTTTTCTAACAGCTCACAGGAAGCAACTGCTTGAGATTTTTTTAATATATACCAAAAATGAGGCAAAGTGAAAACTAAATGTTTGTTTGAAAAAAAAAAAAAAATGCTTACAAAGACATTATTTTTACCAGGCTGCACACCAAAGAGATTACTTAGTTACGGATTTTTTAAAGTTCGCCAAGACTTCTGGATTTGACTTCAGACGATGTTATGATCACAGGCGATAATTGCTACGCTGTGATTTGTGAGAAAGGGGAGTGGGGGGGGGGGGGGGTCCTCCGTGACAAAGTGGTTCAGAAAGTCGTTTGCTTCCCACTTTAAAGGTCGTGGATTCGCATCTGGACTTCGTCCCTTTTTTCACGACAGCAGGAAATCCAGTGTTACCACTGGAGCTGTGATATTTCGTACTTCGTGTGACACTTTCATTGAGCGAACAGCCACTTAACGGGAAGAGGCTGGGCCATTTGAGACTAAACCTCAAACAAGTTTGCAATCAATTTGACTTGCTGTCTGCAAATAACGACAACGGATTGATGTAGAAGTAAGTATTTAAACTAGAGCAGTGGTCTTCAGCTTGGTGGTTAGGACCCCCTCACCCCAAGGATAGGCAAATCCAGATTGTCAGCTCTAACTGTCATAAACAAGAGACAGCGCTGCACGCTTGATGGAGAGAGTGATCACTGTAGTGCCTTACCCAATATCAGACCACAAATAGGATATCATAATCAGGCGGCTTGTCGACTGGCGTGGCGATCATGCATCTCCACAATCTGCGATCTCCTACAGCATGTGCCAGTTCGTGTGCTGACACACCTCCATGTCATGCAGCAAGACTCAAGAATCTTCTCTCATTGTTTTGCTCTATCTATATCTATATCAATTGATATGATATATCAAGACAAAATCATGTCAACCATCACAAGGCTATTTGAACACTAAATCATCAGTTGTAAGGCTATTGTTTAACAACAACAAGTAAAAAAATTTTGACACTTTAATTTATGTAGATATTTTTTAAAATTTCTCGTTAACAGTGATTTAGATGTTTCGTTTTGTCCTTTTTCCAATCACATTTCAAGTTACAAAATGAAAACTAAACGTTTGTTTAAAGTGATATATAAAATATTCAAGAGGGGCACCACCTGAAAAGGTTTGAAAAGCACTGGGCTAGATAGATACTTCTTAAAGACATCTTCATTAACCAATAGAAGTTATAACTATGGGACAGTGTTAAAACTCGTCACTGGCCAGTGGCACAAACCATATACCTGAGGATTAATCCGGAGATTAAAAGGAAGAGGAACAACGAGAAGGCAGACAAACATGATGATGATAACGAGTAGGGGGAAACGGGAGATAAAGACAAAGAAGATGATGAAAAAAACGGTGGGGGTGGGGGGCGGCTAGGGGGTTGGGGGTGGGGGGGGGAGTGAGAATATAAGGGATTTACAGCAGTAACAGAAAACGACTATAAAGAGTAGCAGGACAATGACGAGACGAAAGTGAAGAAAATGAGAAAGTATACGAAGCGAGCGACTGCACTAATTGCTAAGACCATCTAAAACAGTGAAGCTAACTTTCTTCATGATGGACATGCAGTTATGAGAGGTTATACATTCGATTTTTTCGAACATCAGTCGGTGACTTAACACGACAGCCAACAGTTAATACACTGATAATATATTGTCTATATTAGGGGGTAAGATGTCTTCTAGTATAAGCATCCACAGACCTTGTGCTCGAAGGTGGTTGAATGGGCTTTCGTGTTGGTAAATAATTGTGTGCGTAGCATAATTCTTTAGGATTTTAATATCAGGATACGTTGTTAGCGCGCTGGTCTGTGGAAACAGAGTTCTTGGTTTAATCCCCAGGAGTCTCAGAATGTTATTTCCGATCCTTACTACTCTGGGGGCGACCCAGTATCGTAAACATTGGTACAATACAATATCATCATAATCATCATCATTGTTCAGCAGGCCTTCTACAGAACGTGACTCTCGTCACGGCACACCTGAAATATCAATTTCTCTAGCCAATTTCCCAGCCCTTCCAATTTCCCAGTGCTTCCAGAGCCAATGCATCTTCATTGTTTTGCATCATACTTCGCAGAGGTCTGCCTGTGTTTCGTTTTTCGAAAACTGTACCATCTATCACTGTTCTCCCCAGGCCGCCATAAGTTTTAACACGGCTAAAATACCATGTCGGCGTCTATGGCTTAGGCGTTGCGAACGAGCTTCGTAATGCCGGGGTGCTGGGTTCGATCCCAGCTACGGGCCTTACGCTTTGCGTTGGTTTCAACAGTGGTATCGAGAAGCCGACTGTCCAGAAAGCAATGGCAAACTACTGGACATAAATTTTCCAAGAAAAATCACAACAGCCAAAAAATGCTGGGGTTGGTTCTGCAACGTCCTGTAAAGGATACGCAATTAATAATTTTTTTTTAAAATACCAAATCTTTCAGGACAGCATCTGTTAAAGAGCAAATTCTCCTCCATGCAACAATCTTTTAGGATGTCAGTGTTTTTTTTTTCTTCGTGGTCTATGGTATTCTCAGAATTTTCCTCTAGTATTTCCGTTCAAAAGCTCTATTTTCAGTCACTGAGTGTTTCCCATGTTGCCACGGGAAAGATGAATGAGCTCCGAATGTTTACTTTAAATCACTTGCAGGTCCTGTGCCGTAGGTCTTCATACTGTTCTCTGCATTGCTGAATCAAACCTTTTGTTGACTTCTTTCGTGCAGTCGCAATTATTATTTACTACTGAGCCTAAATATTTAACATTTGTGAGAACCTTGATCTCTTCTTTTTCGATTTTCAAGTGTGGTTGGTGGACATTAAATTCAATTCCATATCAGCCCACCCAAATTGGACCACAGATTAGTTAGCAACCGCAGGGTGCGCTAACATTACTGTGTTGAACGGGGTTTATGGAATTTGCTTCTGTTGGATTCTCTTCCGAATAGTGGGCTATCTGAATCACTACGATTAAATCTTTCAGGAATCACTCCTGGAAGAAATGTGTTTAAAAAAAAAAAAAAAGGTTTACAAGAAACAAAATCTACATTTTTCTGGAAATGGGAGGCTATAAGGAAGGGAAATTGTCATCGCATCTCACTTAGAGACCTATAATATTTGCTAAAGCTTATTATTTCCCATATCTTTGCCATTGCTGTTCCCAAGTCCCGTTGAGAAATTAGGAGGTTTGTGCGTGGAGCCAGCTTTCCCACTAAGTAAAAATAAGTTTTCTACAGCACTCGCAGAAAACGAAATAGAAAATGAACAAAAACAAAGCGAAATACAAAATATGTCGCTCATAGGCAGGGCATAATAACATTTTAAAATTGATGGTATTTTCACTTTTAAAATCAACAAGTGAAAATTATAGAAAGTTATGACATTTACCCCACTTAGGACACGGGGTGAAAATTACATACAATCGAAAACAAATGTTTGAGTAAATAGATAAACATACTATGTGATGAATTCAAGAAGAGAAATGTCTGAACAACCACTGGTATTAACAGTAAGAAGACCCTCCCCACCCCCCAACAAAAAAAAAAAAAAAAATTCGATATATTGGATATAGCCAGTTTATCAGGAGGCAGGCAATATGAAATATTACAAATTTTTTTTTTTAAAGAAAAGAGGAACTACAAAACAACCACCCAATGTCGATGAGCGAGGCCACAGGTCCTGGACTAGATACCACCCAGTATATGTGGCGTATAAAAGGTATACTAGGATAATGGTGATGGTGATATCTCCAGATGCCCATCTACGTAGGAATCCATTTACGTCCTAACCGTCGGGTGTACGATTGAACGAGATTTCTGAGCTTTGCTCCTGTTTCAGTCTCATCATAAGATATTTCCAGTCAAATTGTGACAATACGCTCGGTGACTCCAGAATATCTTTCCTCAACCTACTTTTATTTCTTTGTATTTTGAAAGTATGCAGAAAAATATGGATTTGGATACATCCTTACAGAAGAAAGACGACCAGATATAACATTTAATTCTCCGGGACTGTCGGTCATATCAAACACTAAGACACTTTCCCATATGTTAAGTGTTAACGTACAGAGATAAGACTGACCAAGCAGACTTACTGACTGGAGATTTGCACACCATCTGTTGGTGTCAGATATTTTATCTCCTAGCCAGACTTTTAGGAGCAGCTAACTCCGGCTAATTGTGTTTAATTCCCCCTGAGGTTACCTAACTCGACGGCAGGTCCGACGGTCACTATTGACACAGTGAGCGGAAAGTGTTGGCAGAAGAATTGACACCGTCTGATTTTATTGTGATGGCAGGTGAAGTAGGCCGGAGGTGTGACTTGTCTTATTAGCTGGGACCAGCTTAATTGAACCAGGAGATCTTAGCGTGGGAATTCAAACTTGTTGTACAGTCACTGACTGACAGCGAATAAACTTACCCACAGGGGAGGAGCTGTGATATCCCGTAATGAAAAGGATTTTAGGCG